>JBBMJM010000003.1:2562977-2576854 GCA_037832705.1 Centriscus cristatus | reverse complement strand
CCCCCCCCCCCCCCCCCCCCCCCCCCCCCCCCCCCCCCCCCCCCCCCCCCCCCCCCCCCCCCCCCCCCCCCCGTCACACCTAATTCCAGTCAGCAGCTCATTATCAAGAGCAGGTGATGTCTAAAACCTGGAGGACAGGCGCCCCCCCAAGACCCGTTCGGACCCCCCTGCGAACCATGGAAACAACATCCAAACATGACAACCCCCCCCCAGAAGAAGAACCACCTCTGTCCAAGTCAAACGTTTTATTCTTTACAACACGTTGAACCTGGTAACAGGTGATGGGAGCTGAACCTGCTTCTCCTAACAGGCAGTGGGGGGCTCTAGGAGTTGGCGTTGGGTCCCTTCTTCTTTCCAAAGGTGGGCACAACATTGACAAAGCGCCTGTTGTACTGGATGCGACGCTTGGCGCGGCCGGTCTTCTTCTTCTTCTTCTCCTGCTTGTCCACCTGGACGAGAGGAGACCCCGTTACTGCGAGCGTCAGACACACATGGCACTAATACACACTGTCCATACTGGGAACGTCTCTCTACCTTCGGTGTCTGCCCTCTGACCTTTCCAGCACGAGCCAGAGAACCGTGAACTTTACCTGAAGAAGGCAAACAGGTGTTACTTAGGATCCATCAGAGACTTGCACAAATACACACACTTCTTCCCAGCTTCTAGAAAGTGCTGAAGACAAAGGACTCATGGTGAAGCCCAAACCACTTGTATAGTTTGTGATAACTCGTCCTCCTGGGATCATACATTGATTTCATACGCAGTCTGGTGAATGTACTGACCCCCCAGCAGCCTGCCAGCTACCTCCAAGGTACACAGTTCAGAGACGCCACAGGAAGCCAGAGAGGCATCGTCCTCCAGTGGGCACCCTGCAAGCAGCAGGACCTGTTCCTCGACCAGGAGACCCTCCAAAGTCTGGACATGAGCCTGGGACACACCAAGGAAGAATTATGACGTAAGTCCAACCCAAACACACGTAGACCCTGACAGCAGACGTGTTACCTTGATCTCTCCGACGGTTTCCTGTCCAGTCACCTCAAGGGTGTGAGTGTTCTGGGCACGTACGAAGAGCTGCATCTTGATGCTGGTAGAGAAACGGAGCAACTATTGTTGAAGTCGACCTGTGTGTCCCGTGACGTGAAGACTCAAGCTGGCAAAACCGCTGCAGCGTACACACGTCTGAGAGCTCGTTACTTTGACAGGTAAATACACTGACACCGTTCGGCCCAAAGCAGACCCAACGGATTTAAACTCACACCGACCAGGACGAAACAGACCCAACGGATTTAAAGTCACATCGAACAGGACTAAACAGACCCAACAAACCGAAAGAGTCGTTTCCCTGTGCTCGAGCTAATGCTATGCTAACGGAACTAGCCACATGGAGCACGCGTAACATGAACAAAACCGTATAACTCAACTAACCTCGTCCAATTGTTCGAAATGAAGCAAAATTGTGTAAGTACGTGCTCTGGGTGTTTCGTTGACCTATACTGTCTTTCAGCGGTTTCGTAAAATCCAACTTTTTTTACTTAATTCGAACAGGCCTTACCTCGTTTGATGCCAGTCGTTCAACGCTGAGCATAGAAAGGGCTGCAAAAGGGATGACACTGCGCATGCGCTAATTTACGTCACACAGACTGAGCAGTAGCCCCGCCTACCAGACGACAGCCTGATGAACCACATGCTTGTGGGTCCATACGCGGATCTCTGAATCACTTTTCAGTCTATGATCTTTAATACTCCACTGTTCAAACGGCCAAGTAAACCTGGATGGTTTCATTTCCTGTGTCTATAGTAAATACAGATAGATTATAAGGACCTTTTAGTCCAGTGTCATACTATGGAGTGTTCTTCCACCACCAAGGAACTGTTACCAAATATTTACTACTTTAAATATTACTACACCTGTTACTATGATTGGAGGAGAGGATTCACACTCGGCCATGAATGGATATCTACTTAAGTTTTATTGCTTAAAAACATTTGGGGAATTAACTCAGCCAGGAACACTATCAATCTCTTTATTAAGAAATCAATTCAAAATAAAAAAAACAAGGACTTCATCTTTTATGGAAACAACTGTGAAATATTACAAATCTTTCAATTTGAGGGGTAACATGTCTGAGAAAGTAGATCAAGAAAACCTCCTTGGAACTTTCAGCACAAAGACCAAACTCAGTCACCCAGTCCAAGAAAATCAACAAGCCTTTATCACACAGGGAAGATTCACTCTTCCTTGACAAACGACATGCATTAAAGACCTGAAAAGCAGTAGATTTGGGATGATGAACATAGCAATATATGGCATGGAGCGTCAGTGTATTCTATTCCAATCAAAGGCTACAACGTGTAATTTCAGTAATTTAGACCAGAGGGAAGAAATCAGGGATTCCGAGACCTGCAGGTGTTGGGTTGAAGAAAGGAACAAAAGAAAACAAAAACAACATTCAACCCTCCAGAACATGTAACACAGCCGTGTTGGGAGATGTAGGCAGATCGGAATGGATGCTTTCCGCAGGGTCTTCACGTGCATGTCGGGGTTGTGTCCATTATGTAGGAGGAGGAGGGTAGTACTGGTTATACTGGCCATACTGGCTGTACTGTCCCCAGGAGTTTTGTCCCCATCCGCTGTATTGTTGCTAAAAGAGAACAGGAGAAAAATGTAACTGGGCCAATACAAAACAGGGCTCACGTACTTTATTAAGACCGCACGAGACCCTCATTGCAGTGTTGTGCATTAAGATAAAGACGCACCTGGTACCAGTTGTAGTTGTAGGCGGCGTTCGCTTGCATGTCGGTCATCGCAGACACTGCAGACGCGTCATCGACACGCTGCCGTTTGGCGTCGGGCTCCTGAGAACTGAAGGCAAACAGATTGAAATCACTGCTGAACAACGTCAACGTGTCGAGCTCTGCTTCTCTCCTTACCTGTCATAACCATTCTCTGCTTTCCTCTTGGAAGACTCCTCTTCTTTCTGTAGTTTCTGGTTTTCTTCATATGCAGCTACAAGCCTACAAGATGAAAGACCATCAGTAAGTTCACCTGAGAACAAACCATACATACTGTGTCCGATGAATTTCTCACAGATTGATGTCACCGCCGAAGTCTTCAAGGAACTCCACTTTCCGCTGGGAGAAAAGGAGTCGAGACTCAAGTGGCATCTGGCTGTTCAGCGCCCGGTCGAAACACGCCAAGATCTCCGCCGCGTTCTGTGTCACGTCTCCAGTGTACTCCAGCTCAAGCAGGTTCAGGTACAGTTTGGGGCTTGTCTGAAAAACCATCAAACAGTTCTGAGTATCTCACAGGCGAGAAACGGGAGGTTCAGACAGAACACACAGGTTTCATGAGGTACGACTTCATTCGGGAGGGTCTCCCAGTCACAACAAATTCAAGTCTGCCCCTGAAATCCAGAAAATGCTGGATTACAGAACACAACTCGACTCACCTGGTCTTTTTCAATTGCATCCAGGAGAACCTTCTTTGCCTTGCTCAGACTTCTTTGCACCTTCATCAACTGCCTCGCCAGCTTCACAGCATAGAACGACGTCTCTGTGGCATTTTTTGCAGACTCCATAGCCTCCCTCAACAGTGCCTCTGCTCCCTCCAAGTTTCCATGGCGACGCTCCAGACTCACCCTCCGCAGGCGCACCATGGCCAGGTTGGGGATGGCTGCCTCCATGGACTTCAGGATGTCACGAGCGTCATCGACGTTGCCTGGGGGGGCGGACCATCGTTCAGTGAAACGAGTAACAGGCCACTGCGGCGCTGCTCAGGTAACTCACCCTGCTGCTCTTCAAAGGCCGCCCACAGCAGGTGGATGGCTGGCTTCTTCGGGAGATGGGTGGTACACGCTTTCTTGTAGATATGTCTCATACCATCAGTGCTGTAGCCAGCTAGATATTTTGCATACTTGAGCGTGAAAGAGACAAAGGGGGTTTGAAGAGATGCAGGAGAGGACAGGAGAGGAAACAGGAAAGAGAGAGAGGCAAAAGAAGACAATGCATTTAAACTTATATTTTCAGCTCGCAGACACAGTGAATTTCTTCATTGACAAGATGGTTTTTAGAAATTTTCTGTGTAAACCCATCAGCACCTTCATGGAACCAATTAGATAAGATTCTGTAAGGTAGTGGGAGACGAAGAAGATGCAACGTAGTAGTTGGCAAATGCTGCAGTCAAATCTTGTGTGGCAAGCTGGCCATCCCCTAATACAACAGATACAGTCACATATCAACGTTACACGCAAAGAGAGTGCAGGACGATTTACTGTCGATGGGAAATCATCGATGATGGGGGAAGTGCAGGGAGGTTGCGCAAGTAGTGACGCTGAGACCAAAGGCGACGTTACCTTTGTCCAGAACTCTTCATAGAGAGCACAAGCGATGAGGCATCGTTCAAACAGAACAACCACGCGCTCCGGGGTCCCGTTCTCGATCTCAAAGTCCAGGTATTCGCTCCAGTTCGTCAGCTGGGTCTTCTCCAAGGCTTTGACATGGAAGTATGGTCTCTTAATCTAAGAAGACGATAGGAGATACATTTTTAAATAAAGATAAAAACACATTTCTACTACGACTGAGCAGTGAGCAGACAAACACACCCCCTCCTCAAAGGCCCAGCGCTTGCTGACTTCATGTTCATTGTGGTTGAACACCTCTTGGCGAGCCTCAATCACCTTGTGGCGCATATTCTCGATCTCTGTCACCCTCTACACAGAAACACACAAAAAGACACACATGGTCAACACTCACGCACACTTTACTGCATCACATGCTCCACTTGATGTAGTAACTGCGAGTCCTGCAGCCAAGGATTTACATCACCATGAGCCTGGCAGAGACAAGAGGCCTGCAGAGGGGGGATGTATGAGTGCACCCCGCATATCAACCTCTGGGTGCAGGTGCTGAGCCTCAGTTGGTCCTTTTAGTTAAAAGGCGAATCCCTGAATGGATGCCAGCCCGAATCCCCCCTGGCATTCTTTGGCTTGGCTGCTGACATAAAAACACCTCTTCAAACCTTTTTCTTTCCATTTCATCTTGGAAAACAGGCAACCTCCCGCTAACGCCTGAAAGGACTGGTAACTCTGTCTCGCCTCGCAGGACTGCAAATGGACGTGTACCTTCGCTGGGTCTGCAAGATCCTCTGTGCCAGGTGGCAGCTCCTCCTGGGGGGCAGGTGTCTCTCCATCGTCACTGACCATGGACGCAAGGTTGGCTTTGGACAGTTCTAGCCTCAGCTGCACAAACTCCTCTTCTGACAGGAAGTGCTTGGGGTTGTTGTCCTGCACGTGTTCTTTGAATCTGAAGATTAGAACAATGACTCTAAGTCAAAAAGAAACAATAATCCCGAGCAGGTCTTAATTCTCTTCTGTCTTACTTCTGGAAGTGCTGCGAGTACAGCTGGGTCGGGATGGCCAAGATGCGATCGTAGACGGCGGTGACGTTGGCCAGCTTCCCGTGCTCCGTCTCCCAGCTGATGAAGGATTCCCACAGACGATCCGACCGGAAGTCTGTACCCGCTGCAAGAACCGCATGTTCATAGGCTCTGGGAAGGTAGAATGAAATACAATGTTATTTCTAAGAGTTTAGACTCATCATACCGACAAATGGGAAATATGTACAACAGTTTAATACTCACGCTCGAATGCGTCCTTCTGTCTCTGGATCCGTCATGTCAGAGTTCTCTTTTATAAACGTCAGGTAGTGCAGCCACAGATCCACACTAAGAGGGATGGCCTGCAAGCCTCTTCTGTACACCTGGGAAGAATGTGCATCAAACCAGCCTGGTTAGGACCGGAGCCACTGGACTCTTGGACCCCGTTTCACGCTGCACAGTGAAACAAGTGACTGAAAGGAAACTAATCTGCATGTTCACCTCTTCAGCAACATGGATGTGCCCATGCCTTCTCTCGACGTCGGCGTACTTCTTCCAGTAGCCATAGCAGTATGGGTAGCGCAGGAAGAAAGAGTCAAACGACTTTCTCACAGCTTCCAGAACATTCTGCAAGAGAAAACAAAACCACAAATACTCAGTTATTTTCTTCTCCATGTACATACCAGACTGGCAAACAGTCTCAAATAGGAGTCTACTGGGACTGGTACCTCTTGCTCCACATACTGCAGCAGGTAGACCCAACCATTGAAGTCTTCTGGGTTCTCCTCGCATCCTTTAAAGAGTTTGTCAAACTCACTGGGGAGCTGTGGCTCCGGAGGAACAGCAAGATCTTGCACAGCCTCTTTAGATGTTTCTTCAAGATCCATGCCATCTTCGGTCACTTGTGTCGCTTCACTTCCATCTGCGTCAGGTGATAAGTAATAATGGGACATTAAGTGGGGAAAAATACACAAGCAAATTCTGTTCACAAGTGTTAATGATTCTTAAATCAGTTTCAGTTATAGCGCACATACCCTCACTTCCAACTTTTATTAAGCTTAGTCTTATGTACCTTGAGTGCCGTCAGGTACGGGTACGCCTGCCTCTGCAGTCATTGGCACAGACTCTGCTTTGTGGTCAGACGACTGCTTCCCCTCTTCTGCCGGCTCTGGTGGAAGTGGCGGCTGCTCCCCATGAAAGAGTTGAGCACTAGCATTCTGAATCTCTTCTACTGCCTTCTCCACAGATCCCAGCCCCGTGGAATTGACATGGTGGTCAAGGAGATGCTGTTCCACCGAAGGAGTCAAAGATGTGACTGAGCCCTCAGGCAGGACGCTGGTGATGGACTCTGCTGCAGTCTGGTCCATGGACCAGTCAGCGTTTTGGACTGGAACAGAGGGGAGGCCTACACCATTGCGCTCCATGGCAGGAGATTCAGTTTCCAGCATTCCAGAAATGGGGTCGTCTGAGAGGTGAAGGCCTGTTGTAAAGAAGAGAATCTTTACCAGACGAGTTTAATTCAAACATTGCTTACAGTACTCAGTCATGACAATAAGACCTGAAAGCTAGAATATGTTTGTCAACATACAGACTTGCACAATGATGTGTACAGGTACCAATGTAACAATATTGAGATAGAGTATTTAAAATTGTCTTCAAATTCCATTCATGAGGAATGTGAATTAACTTGGAGATGAATATCCATCTTTCTATCTATCTAAAATTCCGGAGCGATTTTGCTCTTACAAACCCAGTGGATTAATCAATGCATATAATAAGAGTGGGGCATAAATTATTAGGGTTCAGCATTTATCGCAAGAAAAGGCATAATAGCAAAGTAACGTTCATAATGACTAGTTCTTGGCCACTAAGCTCAAACGGTAAATGTGGAGTGTGTAGTGATGCGGAACGACACTTCCTTGTTGTAACATTAAAATGGATGCCAACTTAAGCCCAGACCTCAAGCGGATGATACTTTGTCATATAACCTTGTGACTCGGCTATTAGTCAGGCACCATAATGCTGGTCAAAGTTGATTCAAAACGTTAAATGTGTCATGAAAATGCATATTTAACCAGGTTTATTTAAGGTTCAGCAAAAATGTAACATCGGACGCTGTTTTCTCAGTCAAAGTTGAACCACAAGTTGGGCCCTGGCTTCTTCCTATTTCTTAAGACACATCGCAGCAGTAAACTGACCAGACGTGAGCTTAGCATTTGCGCTCAACCTCGGTAAAAACGTATATTTGGGCATTAACATGTTATATCGACAGTGGTTAAGTATCATCCATTCACCGTGACCTACGGATAAGTATGAGAACTGCAACGTGCTAAAAGCTGCAATTTCCGTGGTCTCCATTACATAGTCGGCACCCGCGGCTTCTACAAGTTAGCTACATGGCTAGCTAACGTGGGCCATTTCACAAACGTTCATTCCCATTACTAACTAGCATGAGTTAGCTATACATTGCTTGCCGTTCTAGTCGCTGCATTAAACAACTTCGTTGATAACGATGAGTTTATGGTTCTTACCAGTCTCTTCCATTAAATTTTGGTCGAACTCGCAAACTACAGCGTGGCTTTCCTAGTCACTTTATCTATCCAACGACGGCCCGGCGCGCTTCACAGGACATCCTTATCGACTTGGAAGCACAGAGGACGCGCATGCGCAGCCCACCTTCTAGAAACATGTTGGATACATTTCACAATAAACCCACGACGAACCATTTCCGTCTTGATTGACGTTTGAGCCTCAAATCCGTTTTCATAGTTTTAGGTTGTAGATGTAACTTGGATGTCGTCTGAGTGAGTTTGAATGTTCATTACCCGATTATAAGAATCGATTTTTCATTCCGTCTGTTCACGTCATGGTATCGTGACGTAGTGTTTGTTCTCCAAACATCTATTCATATAAGTGATACATACAGCACAAGGTTCCCATGACAAACAATGGACATAGGGCTTTAACCTATGAATCACTGGAGTCCCCCCGCCCTGTTCCACATCCTCCACGTCACTCAGTGATCATACGAACCCGTTTTGAATGAATGGCCCCTTATAGAATAATGAGGGTCTGATCCCGGAAGTAGGCTACAATGTGTCATTGTATATGTTTTACAATAAAATGGGGATGCTTGCATGACTTGACTGTGGCCAAGATGTTGGGACACAAATTGAAAGCCGAAATGGCGCCGACACGAGCTTCTGCTGCTGCGGGTTTATTCCAGTGCGCGTGCGCAATGGCGTTCGGTGTCTTTAAATACGGTCGGAATTTACTACTTCACGTGGATTTGAGTCCCATGCAAACATACATTCATGTATAATTTTTTTTTTTTTAAATAATTCAATATTTGCGATTGTAAGTTGTTCCAATAAGATAGTAAGCTGTACAATAACCGCCGTGAGCCTGACTCTTCTCCTGCTGCCAGTTCTTCTCATATCCACCTGTTTTTGTTTCGTATAATATTTTACTATTTAATGTCGTTTATTTATCATTGTATCTGGCATGAATAAACCTATAGATGTTTTGCAGTTAAATATTCACTCGAAAATGGGATGGAACATCTCAATGGACTAGCCTTGAAAATAAATAAAGAATAATATTACAAGGGACGTGTCAGTGCACCATGGACTAACCCTCATTAACCCAATTAAGATCGCTGAACTATTTCATCGAGCATGTGGATAAACAAATTAAATTAATTCTATATGACGAAATATTCTTTAGTTATAGCCCCGTTATGAATATACTATCACACAAATGGTACGGCTCTGAACAACATTCCGGTAATATTTGGCAGTCATAAAGGTCAGGACGGTTACGGCAGCCCGAATTATCCTTAGGTTATGGAAAACCACATATCCACCAGACTATAAAAAGTGAATCGAAAAGATGGCAGAAATTGCATCACAAATGGATACGAGATTGTATAGCTGTGACTGTACAGTATAAAACTGTGTGAATTACTCTGTATTGTCATGTATTGGTAGGTCGCTTATACCACGGAACCACTGTAACCCCACCCAACAGAACTGGCTCTAGTGTGAAATAATAAAAAATGTAAATGTAAAAGGGAAAAAAAAAAAAACATTCCGGAATTGACAAACGTCGGAGCTCAAGCGGAGCTCCTGAACGCAGCACCAGTGTGTGTGAGCCGGGAGAGGAAGTGGCGGCTGATCTGGGTCCGCACCTTTTCCGGTAACACAGCACCGCCACCGTTGTGACTGAACGGCCGGAGGGAGGGAGAGAGGGGGTGGAAGCGAGCTCCAGAGCGGGGAGAAACGGCCCGGGACTTGGGGGACGAAAGCCGGAAAGGTTGGTAATTTCTCCGCTCTTTATTTGGCGTCTTTTCGAGTCGCTTTTCGAGCCGAAAACAGAATCTTTTTCCGGATCTAAAGTTGTCCTCTGGACTAACACCCCTCCCTTCTCTTGTGTCACAGGGAGAAGAGAAGAGGGTCGGATGAATCAATGACCTTTTGAGCGCTCTTCTTGTGATTTTTGTACATTTTTTTTTTCCATTTTCAAGAGCCACGCGTCTTGGGAATCATCGCCAGCATTGGGCAAAGGACGAGTGTGGGGAGCCGGCAGCCGAGAGGAAGTGGGTGTCCCGGGCTTGGACTGGGCCTAATTTATGTACAAGGCTTTTGTGAGCAGTTGGAATTTGGAAGGAGACTTCAAAAAACGCAGACTTGAAATGTGAATTTTGAAGGACGTCTGTTCTCCATGTGCAGGCCGAAAGTAACAATCCTTCTCCCACTGGAGGACAGTGGATCATGAGAGTACATCTCCACCCATACTGCTCCTGCTGAGACTCATCCAACTCAGGTCAGATCTTCACACTAATTAACTGGTCCAACTTGAAAGTCACCACCTTCTTTCTACCGAGTATTTATGTGCAGCAAACAAGATGGGGAAAGTGCTGTCAAAGATCTTTGGCAACAAGGAGATGAGAATATTGATGCTTGGACTTGATGCTGCTGGGAAAACGACCATCTTGTACAAGCTGAAGCTGGGACAGTCCGTCACCACCATCCCCACAGTGGGTTTCAATGTGGAGACAGTCACCTATAAGAACGTGAAGTTCAACGTGTGGGATGTTGGTGGCCAGGACAAGATCCGGCCTCTATGGAGACATTACTACACAGGCACCCAGGGCCTCATTTTCGTGGTGGACTGCGCCGACAGGGACAGGATCGACGAGGCCAGACAGGAGCTCCACCGCATCATCAACGACAGGGAGATGAGGGACGCCATCATCCTGATCTTTGCCAATAAACAAGACCTCCCAGATGCCATGAAACCCCACGAGATCCAGGAGAAGTTGGGCCTGACCCGGATCCGAGATAGGAATTGGTACGTTCAGCCCTCGTGTGCTACGTCAGGAGACGGACTGTACGAGGGTCTGACCTGGCTTACCTCAAATTACAAATCTTAAAGTCTGGACACATGGAGAGAAAGAACGCAGTCAATTACACAACTTCTCTGCTCAGTAGCAATTATATTTGTTTTATTTTCATAATAACAAATTCACTGTAATCTCAAATTTCATTTAAACTAAAGACACTTGCTTTTTTCTTTCTTCTTTCATTTGCCTTGGATCTGGATTCACCTCGTCCTGTATAATCGTTGGTGTTTCATTTGTTCTACATTTAGTCTGAGGTCTGATGACAGGGGACCTGTTTGTTGTTCTGCCTGTTGGGTTCTCACTCAGTATTCTCATGACTCAGCGACCTTTTAAGGATGCACACCGGGGATCTAGAAACCATACCACTCTCGTGGCGTTAACGGACACTCGTTTGTAAGAATTGTTTTTCAGATACAAAGAGAGATGAGAGGTGATGCTGCACAGCTCCAGGAGACAGTTGAGGAAATGTGTTGCCACGTGCACGCTGGATGTTCACACTGTGACTATGGATCTGTAGGTTTGTTCTTTCAGGAATCTGTTACAATGTGTCTCCTACATCTTCCGGTACTGTAGGGTATTCATAGGTTCAGCTGCCTTAGAGGGTTTCACGGGCCCTCAAATTCAAGACAGTTATTGTGGCAGAATTTCCTTTTGTTTTAAACAGACACACACACACACACTCTTCATCTCCACCACCCCCACGCAGGCCCTCATGTCCTCATCTTCACCGTCATCTTCTGCCTGTAAGACTCTGTAATTCTCAGTTAATTACATCATGGATACTTCTCTTCTGTTCCTCCTTTTTTCTCGCTATGCTGATTTGAAATAAAAAAAATGTATCCGATCTCTGCGGAAGTGAGGCTTCTTCACCGAGCAACAAGAGCAACGCACCAGATTTCACTTCTGAAAAAAGTAGCCTGAAGAGGAAGTGAGAGTTGGAGGCGTTAGAGAGGTTGGGCTCGGTGGAGGAGCACCGGCACGTTTCCTCTCAGCTCACACACGTGAATAAATGATGAGCTCTGTGGTTTCAGGTAAGTGACTGTCAGGTAAACCTTGCAGTGACTCTACTGATCCAGTTGGACATTTTGTACCGAAGTAAGCTGAGTTTGAAATGTTGAACTACTGAAGGTCAAAAGTCCTCCGAGGATTTAACGTTGAACACTTCCTTTTAGTAACAGACGCTTTTAGGTTCATTTGAAAATGCGTACTGTACCTGTACTGTTGTACCTGATAACACAGCCAGTGAATATACATCAGCGTCAGCCTCGGGCCGAAAACTGGGAATTCTGCTGAGAGTTATAGTGAATCCTGTTACTGCACTGCCAAGGACTACAGAGGGTAAACGTGACATCCCGAAGAGAAGGTTTCCATCTGTGAAAAGGTCCGAATCCTTTAGGACACTGAGAGAAGAAGGTGCTATGGTCAATGTAGGTGCTGGTTAAAACAACTGTTCATAAACAAATCCCACCTGTGAAAAAGTTCCATTCAGCACGTTTTCCTACTGATCTGCAGTAAGGTTAAAGGTCACTCCAGTCACAGGGCTGGAATTGCTGCAGGAATGCTTCTGTATCTGCAGCGGAGCAGCCTCTGTTTGCCCATGTGGTGTTTGTTCTCTGGCTGCTGGTTTGAAGTTTGACCTGTTGCTGTGTGGGAAGCAGGGCCACGTGTGTCCAACATGGACGGACTGTTAAACAGAGACAGACGCTCAAACACCACCGCTGTCCACCCCCTGCCCCCACACCCCCGCTGGAGACAGAACCACCAGCTGGGAACCGAACGTGTTTTAGAGGTCAGCGCTGTTGTTTAAAGTCAAGTATGATGTTTAATCTCACAACAGAAACACCAAACTGACCAAAGCTCAGAGGAATGGACGAGAGGACAGAGAGCGTCTGAAGATAGGTCAGCACTGAGCGGGTGAATGACCCCGCACAGGTCAGAGGTCCTTTAGTACAACTGCCAGTGCTCAGCAGCAGGTGCACTTCACAACACACACACACCAGCCCGTGTCAGACGCTGTCAGGCTCACCTGTTCAAATGTTAGGTAGGTGTATACAAGTAACCTTTGTGTGTCCAAAAGTCCATAAGATGAGTTTGTAGGGCCAAGCACAGGCCCGGGTCACCAGCCCAACCCTCATATGCAGCATTGCCGTCAGATGTCTGAAGTCACATTCATGTAGCTTCATGTCAACAGATAATAAACAACACGATCATGATTTGACTGTTGTACGTCCAACGTCCTCTCACACGACACTTCCCTGTCTCTGGTAGAACTGGTAGAACGATCTGGAACAACTGAGACATGCTGTTGTCACACGGCCCTACAAGCTCAGTGATTCAGTGACGTTTTCACATCGTGCCGGGTGTTTGTCGAAGGAAACAGATCAGGACTGCAGATGTGTTTCATCGAGCATCTTGCCCCCGTTCTCTCTCTCAGTGAAAGCTGCCACGGGAGCTCAAAGATTGATTTGGATGAAATACCCGAGCAGACCTGGTCGCGTCCATCTGCAGCTCTGAACACAGCCGTTATATGTTTCGGGGGGGGGGGCTTTGAATCACATGGTTTCAAACAATGCTGTCAAATGGAGAAATGTGTCACTTCCCTCCCTTTACTGTTAGTTCACTGGAAACCATCAACCATGTGGGAATATGGAAAGAAAACATTTGAGGACCTATTCACTGCTTGCTCTGCTCTCACAACACACACATTCAACAAGTCCGTCAGTTGAACTGCTGAGCAGATCCAGGTGCAGCTTCAGGTACAGAGTCACAGGCTGCTGAGGTAAAGTCTTGATTTGGTAGTTCTTGTCATATCTGCACTGGACGGACCTGGAGCTGCTGCTCACTGAGTCTGAGTTGTCATGGCGCCCATTCAAAACGTGCCGTAAAAGCAGCCTGCAGGCTGCTGTAAGCACCTCGCAGTTTGTCACACACTGCATTTCCCTCAACTATGTGTTCATAATTATAGGGAGCCTCAGGCATATGTTTGCATCTGGCTACAAGGTTGCACAGTGGGAGGGGTGAGTTTGTGTGTGTGTGTGTGTGTGTGTGTGTGTGTGTGTGTGTGTGTGTGTGTGTGTGTGTGTGTGTGTGTGTGTGTG
>JBBMJM010000003.1:2529000-2544554 GCA_037832705.1 Centriscus cristatus | reverse complement strand
TAATACCTGCATTTGCTTCAATAGCTAGAATTCACGGACGGCAAAACAAAGACATTCAACCCAGCTAAGCGTTATTTTAGACATCTGGCTGTAGTTAAATATTCAGTTTCACTTGAAAGTCAGAAGAAAAATCACAGTACAATTCCAATGTTAGAAGAACAGTTTAATCATACATAGTCACAATTCTGCTTCCAAAAATGAATTCGTTTTCCTCATCTAACATCTGGAAATGTACATAAGGCCACCTGAAAATGTACATGACTTTGACAGTGTGACAAAACTCATATGTTCATATTTATATAATTGACAATATTTTACATTGCTTTTGCTTACAAGGTAGCGGCTGTTCCAAAATACAGCACTCTTCTGTACAAAAATAATTCGTCATATCCTGTGAAGTTTCCATGGTAGCAGAGAGGACTAAATGCAGCCTCAGATTTAGAGCACTTTTTTTTCCTTTACGTTTTAAACTGTCACACATCAGAAAGACTATCAACAGGGGATGCTACAGCCCCAGTACAAATAAGAGGCCGGCCTTTCCCATAACAGATTAAAAAAACAAAACAAAAAACCATGCCAGATTGTGAAGCCATAAAGGCTTTTTTTTCCTCTTTAAAATAACACTCAATCAAATAAAACTGTATACATTATATTCAAGGGGAAAGGAGTGATGAATATACACACGTCAAAATGCACATTTTTGCCTTTTTTTCTCCCCACAAAGTGTAAAAGACATCCCATTTACAGCATGAACGTTTACAAATGTACAACTGTACAAACAAAATAAAAGCATCACTACAAACTTTGCAAGGCCTGTCAAAAACACCACGACTAGACATTTCTCAATTCAACTAATAATCTTACACTTATTAACTGCACATATACTACAGGTATTCTACAATAATGCATATGAAGCAAAGAAGCCGTCACTACGAGCATTACAGGTGAGTATAGCTTTAGATGGCCCCACCAGCCTCCGTCAATGCACTTGCATACCCAACAAAATGAAAAAAGATTTTAAAAAAAAACCAAAACTAACATTAAAACTGTTTTTTTAAACATCCCTTTCTTCAAAAACGTCCCACTAATTCTAGTAAATTTCATCTCAGATGTACAAAGCTGGGATAAGCTCCACTTCACAACACTATTCTTCTGTTTCAGACTACTCGGACCTTCAGGCGGTGGGGGTCCCATCACGGCTGCAAGCCCCCGACCCAAAAGCAACAATTTATTCATACATAAAGATGCTACACGCCGCTAAACTACTTTAATGAACGAGATGATTATTCAGTACATTTTCTAGGGCAGTGTTCATCTCAAACTACAAGACAGATGTTACACTAAACATGAAAAAGGAAAAAAAAAAAAATTCATTCCAAGAATTAAAACCAATCACAGCATGCCAACGCATACCCTGCTCCCACCCACGAACCCACAAAAAGCCCCTCCCCCACTACTCATTTCATGTTAAGATCATACCTGGTTACAAACCCACTGTACAACCAAACCTCATGCTCCGTTGTAGATGGTCATTTTGTCGTATAAAACCCGAGTACCTGGATTAATCGCCTGGGTGATGGAAACGTATTTCGGTTCAAACGAGGAATCGGTGGATGCAGCGGCTCAGGTAAGTCCGTCAGTAATATTTAGTACCAAAAACTATTCAGACTACCAGCTGCGGGCCAACAGGGTAAAAAGGAGGCAATGGAAAAAAGAAAAAAAAAAAGAAAACAGTCACCACTACGACCCTGGACTAAAGCGCCAATCCCACAAGCCGAGCGAGCAAACCAGTCACTAAGACCTCTGGGCGACTGTGGCACCTGACACATGGACTCACCTGTGGACGGAGGCACGTCGTCTATCCATCCATACTATGCAGAGCTGTTTTTGTTTCTCCTTTTAAAGTAATTCATCAGCTGCTTTGGCATGGGAGAACACATCTACTATGCATGGGATAATATACAAATATAATGTTCAATTACCTGGACTGAATTCGAACAGCTGACAGAAGTCACTTGCTGGTGTTAATTGTAAGAATCGTTAGATTTCAGCAAATGTGTTTTTTGTCTACACAGAATTTACAAGGTAAAAAACTAAATGTACAAGATAATATGAAAACCAGTCAAATACATCAATTACATCATTAACAATGGGCTTGTGCTTTACCCAGGAAAGTAGGCCTGCTGACTGTGCGTCCCCTGGGACCTGCACCAGGAGGGGGGTGGGGGGTGGGGGGGCAGAGTGGCAGGGGTCAGTTGTCACAGCGTTCTTAGGTGAAGTCGACTTGTCTTTTTGGTAATTCCCCATAGCTGGGTTGACGGAGGGTGTTGAAGACTTAACCCCGATGGCGAAGGAGCATGTCTCACAGAACAGGAGGTTTGGGGGCTCAGACTCCTCCACTTCTTCGGGGGACCCAGGGCGTCGGCGCGCCTACATGAGGCCGTTTGTCGGCCCGCCGATGGGACCCAGCTCGGACCCGCTCTTCATGTAGTATTTTTCTAGCTTGGCCAGAATGTGTTTCCCATAGGTGTACTTGCGCAAAGTGGCGATGTGAGGCCGGATCTGGGGAGGTTGAGAGGGTAAAGGTCAACAGGGGCACAAATGTTCTTAAGTGACATTGACATCCTCCCACACAATCACCCGTGAGTCACGCACTCACCTTGTGCATGATGATTTTACGCTGAGCAGGCTCGGCCATGTCGATCATTCTTTGGACTACGTAGTTGGCATACTGGTCCTTCATCATGGTGTAGAGGGCGCTGTGGGGGCCGTCTTTCTGGCAGCACACCTCGTCTATCAGCAGAGCTCTCTCGGCGCGCGAAGAGTGGATCACACACTTCTCCACAACATTACTAATGAAACAGGGAAGACAAAACGGTAACAAACCTGAAGCAGGTGGAGACAATACACCTTCTGTTGGGCTCTTTTTGTGTTTGCGACATGGGTGTGACCACGGACACTCCGAGAACACAACTGGTTTGACGGTCAAGTTTAAGCAACTTCAAGAATTCCAAGCCTCACCCGTTTACAGTTGGTATTTCCAGTCACACATGTAATTCCAAACTCCAGCCAAACAAGAAAACAAGTCAGTGTCAACGTTTATCGTTCCACTGAACCCAGATTCGCTTACATGTGCGTTTGTTGCTTCAGCAGTTGGCATAGTTACTGTAGGCACCACAACACCCTGATAGGTCAGTAACTGGGCAATTTTGGTTTAATTTCTTGGACTAAATGGTCTACGAGACAACGTGTCATGTGATATGACAAGATTAATTACCTTGCAAATTTGTGTTGGCTCAAAACGAGAACCTTTCCACGAACTTCTGCGACTATCTTGCTCTTGTCTTCAAGGCGGCCATGCTCCAGAACGTGCTGAATGACGTAGTTTCCGTACTGATCCTGCAGGAGGCAGTGGAGGGGTGAGCTCAGAGATCAGTCATGTCGCTGTACGACACACACACACACACACACACACACACACACACACACACACACACACACTGGGAGACCCTTTACTCTGAGCGACAGACATGCACTACATTCCACCACTGGACTTCATTGGTGTGAGACAACCATGCATTTGAATAATGACAGGTGGACGGACGAGAGACACCCTCATTTGTCGTCTGACAAATATTCACCATTAATTCGTCACTGCGGAAGGTCAGACAAAACAGATGCTGCCGGTTTGGCGGATTGCGGACCAGGCAAAACACCTTTGCCCCTTCAGGAATGGGTGACAGACCATGGGTGTGATTTTAGTGTGGCAAGATGGAGATGAGGACTCACCTGACCAAGCAATAAACACCACAGTGAAACGGTCTGAGCAGGAATTCTCTGGGTGTATAACGTGATCTCTGCCTTGATCTTATTTTACCTTCAAATACATGTTCTGTTGATTTCATTAGCCTGAATCTGTGGAATTCTGCTTGAGAGTAACTTAATATCGAGGTACTACAGCACTTTAGTGTTCAGTTTGTATCAAACAATTTGGATTATGGCGTGAATGTTTCAAAAAAAATAAAGTTTCATTAGGTGATGCTGGAGGCAAACGACAGATCATGGTAGAGCAGGGAAACCTTGTAAATGTTCTGTGGGGGGTGAGCAAAAAAGGAGGGGAAAGACAAGAAAAAGGCGATGCAGTGGGTTAGGGGAAGGTCTGTGAAAGTAAGGAGGTTAAAGGACGGGCTAATTGTTAAATCAAATTTAAAAAGGAAGAGTCTAAAAGGAGAGAGGAAGGAAGCACGGGGACATATCCGCAAGAGAGGCAAATTGCTCTGACCTTGAACAGTGCATCGCGGGACACTGTATAATATGTTTTGGGTGTCATCTCCAATGATACGCCTTGATATTTCTAGATGGAATAAGTGAGGGGGGGCAGGGTGGATGTTTAAATAATCACACATCAAATGTAATGACAGCTAACAGTGCAAAGTACATTTATCGTTACACTTAGCAGAACACGGCTACACAAGCACAATGACTGGCTACAAATATGAAATGTTTCAACATGGAGGAGACATGCAACACCAAAACAACAGCAAACAGCACATGAGCAAAAGAACACGACTGGAGCCAGGTGTGCTCACCTGGCCCAGCTGCTCAGAGTGCTGATGCAGCTCTTCCAGGATGGGCAGCGTCTGCTCCTGGGTGCAGTGCTCCAAAATCCTCTGGATTACTCTGCATCCATACGGGTGAGTGGACAGCACAAACACCTGCAACAGCCCAGGAACATGACAGGAGAAATAAGGCTGTGCTACAAACAGAAAAAAAAACAACTGACTGAGGGTGTGGAACATTACTCAACTTGGTTGTTGTGATGTGTTGGCACCAATAAGCCCTAATAGCTCCTATTTCAATTAATCATGACTCAAAAATATAATGCATATCTATAAATAAGTATCTCTTCTTTCTGGCTTTTATTTTTTCAAATCTATGCAAATACCTGCACACTTATTGCACTTTACATCTGCAAATTTCCTGTTTCCATCATGTCTGAGATTCATTTGCCATGTGTTCATATGCAACAAAGCAATTGGTGGAAGATGCTCCGATTTATTCATGTCCAGGTTTCAACTCAACCGTCTCTTCACGGGCTGCTGAGCCGTTCAGTGCTCGTGAGACTCCGCCTACCTGGCCCTGGAAGGCATCGATGATGAACTGTAGGGCTTGAGGCTGGACGCATTCAATGCACTTCTGCACCACGTGGTTCCCATTCTGGTCCTTCACGCACTTCAACACATGGCCATCCAGCTCACGAACAATGTCGCTCTTAAATAAAGGAACAGACGCCGGTGCAATGAGACGTTTGACTGCAGTACGCTGCATTGGCAGCCTGACACAACACGGAAAGGCTTCGCTTGAAGGGAAGTGAAATCTCACTTACAATTACCTGCTGGTCAGAGGAAATGGACTCCAGAGCTTTCTGAATCACTCTGCACCCGTACATCTGCAGAGCCAGGGGAAGGACGTGGCCACGGATACGTGTCGCCAACGCCAGCTTCTGGTCTGCACTTCCAAACTGAAGGACAAAACACACGAGGTTTGATGCAAACAGCCACGTGCACAGTTTTCATTTGTGTGGATACTGCAGTAACAGTTGGATAAACGCTGATGGGCCCCGACCTCAAAAAACTTTTGGATTACATAGTTCCCAAAGACATCAGTCATCAGTTGGTACGCCGACTGCAGAATCTCTCCAAACACCATCTGCCTCTCAGCTGGAGTGGCCCTTTCCAGCTTCTGCTGAATAAATCTAGAATGACAGAAATACAAATGGAGGTTTGAGATAACATGAAAAGAAAGAAAGTGTGAGGAGAAGACATTTGATTTTTTGAGGTGCATTTCTGAGCCCAATAGCACATCTGACCTGGATCCATGTTGGTCTTGGGAGAACTCCACCATGTGTCCTGGCAGGTCACGGAGTTGTAGGTTGGGGAAGCGATTGTTCCTGAAGTCCTCCAGCAGGCGGCTGCGCCCGGACGGCATGACATCAGAGCGACTGTAGCGAGGCCGAGACGGAGGGAAGAGCTGGCTGCTGGAATTGAACAGACTGGACGCGCCGCCAGTGCTTCTGTACTTTGCTTCAGCTCCAGGCGCTGCAGAGATGTAACGGCCGCTGCCATTCGTCAGGCCACCTGAGATTACAGGACGAGTTTACCAGAGATATATTTATACATCGAATGGAACGCAGCATCGACATCAACCTTTGACAGAAAACAGATGGGTCAACAATTCCTGTACTAAATAGCACTGACCTAGGTGAAGGCTGGAGGACGACCCATGGGACGAGGGCAGAGAAGGTGGAGGGGTGAGCGGGGAGTGGCCTGGTGTGAGACCAATGGGACTGGGGGAAGAGGAGTAGCCCAGGCTGTTGTAGAAGGGCTGACCGATGGGAGTTAAACTGCTGCCGCCACGTTTGTACAGATCAGAACCTGCCAACAGGGAATCCCTGCGAGACACACTGCTACTGGACGAGCTGGACACTACAAAATAAAATCACCAAAACACCATTAAATACTTGTACTGTAGCAGTCAAGGTGTTATAATGTGGATTTGTCACTGACCAGAAGATCCAAAGCCACCGAGAGCAGAGCCCAGGCCCACTCCAAGAGAACCACCATTGCTGCTGAAGCCCAGTGAGGAGCTGGGTGGAGGGGCAGCAGAGGCGTGTGAGAAAAGGGAGCTGCTCTGAGACGTGTTCGGAACAGATCCGGAGCCGTAGAATGAACTAGACTGTAGGCCGCTGCTAGGAGGAGGAGCCTGCTGCTGCTGCGGCTGAGGTTGTGGTTGAGGCATGGAGCGGTATAGTCCGTTGGCTGGAGGACCGGTCATGTTGTTCCCAGAGCCAGATGCTGACACAGCAGCTGCTGGTGAAGGAAGAAAGAAAGGAGTGAACTCGGTGTCAGAAGTGAAAATGTTTGTGGATATCAGGTGGATGAAGGTGACTCTGCTCTCTTAACTGTTATTATTTGTCTCCAGGTTGGGATTGTGTTCAGTAAGGTCAAACAAATATCAAACAGAAAACTTACCAGCCTGTGCTGCTGCTGGGTTGATGAGGAGAGGGGTCTGGACAAGACGGACTGGCCCTCCAAGACCGGTTCGGGCGCCTGGGCCCATCACCAGGGCCCCAGTTTGGTCATAGTATGCCGGGGCTAACATCGGATAACCTGTCAAGTTGAAGAGAAAAAATAACACATGAGTCTGCGTAATTACATCAAACAATCGCAAGCGTCTCACAACTGTGTCTTTATCACGAACTGACCAGGCATTCCTGCGTACGCCAACGCAGGATTTGCAGCAGCCGCTGCAGCTAGAGATTCCTGCTGACTCTGCTGGCCTTGCCCAGGTGTGAGGGGCCGCTGGTTGTTTCCAGTACGCATCACCTGGAAGAGGAGGACACAGAACCATAGGTAACTGGCACACGGACAGTCATAGTTTCACGGGCAACAATGATAAGCAGATCAGGCCTCGGGTCACGGAGGACCTCCCATATAGCAAACACACCTGTGCCTGGCCTGGTCCTGGTCCCTGATTGGATGCTTGCTGATTAGCGGAGTGATTGGCAGTAGATGCAGCTTGTTGCTGGAACAGATTGGCTGGGTAAACACCCCAAGGAACACCGTAGTACTGTGGAGGAACCACTGCGGGGCCTGAGGATAAGATTTGGTTGAATCAGACACATTTGTTAATTGGAACTTGGTACAAGAGAAGAAAAGAGATGTGTGTGTCTGTGTGTGTTATCACCTGCAAGCGTGGCTGCTGCTGCCAACCCAGCTGCGGTGTAGGGATCGGTTCCAGGGGGGGCAGCATTGATGATGTAAGGGTTTGGCACAAATGCAGGGGCAAGGCCAGCTGAATATTCCAAAAAGGGCACAACAATACAAGTCAGATTTCAGTATCTACTCTCATTCAAAACGGCTCCTGTGAGATGAACAGGACTCACTAGGCCAGTGAAAACACGCAGGTCATATGTTTCACCTTTAGGCCGATTTAAACAAACCTGACTTACCGAGATGTTGCTGCTGGGCAGCAGCCAGGGCGTACTGTTGCTGCTGAGCAGCTGTAAGCTGCTGGACAGTGAGGGGATTGGACCTCTGGAACAACTGGAAACAGACAAAAGAGGGTGACAATCTGCAAACTGACAATTGGCCCTTTTAATGGAAACGGTGAGAGGTTTAACGGACCTGCTGCTGAGAGCTGTAATCAAACAATCCTACGGGCGTTCCTGAGGAGTCCACCTGAATCTGGTTCCCAGCATAGTCAAACTGGAGGGACTCCACGCCAGCCTGTTGCTCCATTCCTCCCATACTCTGGGCCTCCTGGTTCTGAAAGTCCTCGGCAGGGGCCTTGTTCTGAGCAGAATTTTGTTGTTGGAGTGCATGGGCATGATGCTGGCTCATTATTTCCAACGTCTGACTGGGACCCATCCTCTCCACGGCCTCAGTGGGAGAAGCTTGGCGGCTTCCAGGAGTCGGGCTGAGGGAGCAAACAAGTTAGAAACATTTGCCTCAAGCCTAAAAATGACAAATAAACCATGTACTCCTTTTATTAACATGCATGCTCGCTTTTGTCCAGTGGTTTGCTCAAATTAATGTCAACATACACAAGACGACTAGGTGGTTGGTAAAAGTGAAACCTACTTGAAGTCTTTGCAGTCCCTGTCCATGCCGTTTAGTAGGCCTCTTCCATTGGCTTTAGCAGGATCACTCTCCTCTCCCACTTTCATCTCTGGGTTCGTATCTTCTTCAAAGGGAGACACTTTCTCTTGGACATCACTCTTCTCCCTCCCGTCTTGGTCAGCATCCCCTCCTCCCTGGGTTGGAGGAAAGACTTGAGTGAGACCATTTGCAAATAAGGGGGGGAAACAGAAACAACGTGAATGAGAGCCCGAGAGTCTCTGCGTACATAGCCACCATTCCGGTAACGGCCGTCCAGCTTGTCACCAGGAGAAGAGCTGAGGACGTACTCCACCATGCTCACACCGAGGCCCCCGCCCTCTGAGCGAGGGGAGAGTACAGAACTGGCATCACCATTGCCGTGAAAACCCTGGCCTGGTCGTCGCTGCACCATGATTGGCTGAGACACTGAATGATCTGAAGGAAAGGCTGTGATCATCAAATAAAACACTTCCAGTTTTCACATTTGTTTTACTGTAAAGATGCACTCACGAGATGATCCCCATGCATTGTCCCTCCACTCCTCTCCAAGAAGCATTCCTTTCCTTCCATCTTTAGCCAACTCATCCGAATCCCACAGCTTTTTAGCTGGCAAAAGCTGCAACGACAGAATTTCCAAGCTGCTGTAACATCATTAAATATTTAAATGCAGAACTACAGGCAATTCCCAACACCCTGTTATAGTGGTATGGTTTACACATTTCAAGTTTTATGATGCACTGTAGTCCTGGTGAAAAGATTTCCCTTGAAACACAGACTGCAACTTCTGTTCATTGCTTTTTGCAAAAAAAAGAAAGAGGCAATGGATTGCTAGTGTGAGTATGAAGGTCATTGATGTTTGGGGTGTATAAGTAAAAATTTAAGTTCTATGGCTTTCACGAGACATTTCAGTCTTGGTCATTTGGGAAATGAGAATCAACATTTCTCAAAAAGAATGACGCTTTCAATCCACAAAATATTCAGTTGGTTCAGCGTTACTATATATAAAAACAGAAAATCTTGACATGCAGTCCTTACCTCACCCATCCCCCTTGACTCCAAAGCCAGAGCTTGAAAGTCATAGTTCATTTCATCAACAGCACGGACCTGAGGCAAAGAGAACAAATTAAAACAATCTCTGCATTTTCTCAATTAATAAGTACAGTCGCTGCACAGAACAGAGTAAACAACACAACTCACTTGCAGGACAAACCTTGATTTTATTCAATTTTTACAATGAAACCATTGTGATTCTGTGAATTCAGCTACAAAACAAAATGTGGCTTTAATTCATTTCTGAAAAGTGTTTCACTTTTAATTAATTCACATAAATGCTTCAGTATCAGTGCAACCACACAAACTCCTCAACTTAAGGTAACAATTTACACTTCGCATTGGTTGTTCTTTATCTTAAATGTATAACCATGTGTCAGAGCACAGCACCAAAACAATAGCGCACTTCGGCCCTGCAATGTGCATAAGAAACATGGGGTTTAATATATATATAATATGAACTTTATTTCACTTAGACCTAGTTTGTAAATCAGAGGTCGTTGTCCTATCAGAGGCACTGCACATATGTTTATGGGGGAAAATCTGTTATGTGATTATTTGGGCAACTCTAAAAAGGAACTATTTAAAAATGGCCAAAAAGACAGACACTCCACTGTCAGCATGATGAACGCTGGATGGGCAATCCACAGTATACTGGGGGCCGAGCAAAGTTCTTTGACTGAAGATGGCTGACTTTCTTCAGTTTGTATTTCAGGCTTTCACATATCCCAGAAATGTATTTTTTCCTTTGCATTGTAATATACATTTCAGAAATTAGAATGACAATTTACCGAACATAATAACTGACTGTACATTAAATAATACCTGTACTCAAATGTACTTTTGAGCTAGACGGAAAGCTCTTTACCTGGTCAACATGATTGGGATCCCCAGTTGGCCAGCGATGCTTGCTTGGTGTGCAGCCTCCAAGCTGCTCTCCAGGCTGCCTCTGGAAGAAGTATCCAACTGTAGCATCATCCTGAGATCGCAGAGGAGGCTGCGGTGTCCCTGGGGTTGGGTTAGCACCTCTGTCCATGCCCTGTACGTGTGGGCCTCCGGGAGCCTGTCCAGCTCCGCCAACTGAGGCAAGGGGCCCTCCACTGTGAACTCTCACACCTCCAGCCTCAGGAGCACCATTTGCATGCAGCATCCCACCTCTCGTCTCCTGCCAGGCCACGTCATTCATACCTAGGATGCTGCATGGAATGCTCATTCCACGGGAAAGCCTGAAGAAATTCATTTAAAGCAATTAAATTTAGGGTGACAAATAAATACTGTAGGTGTTATTGTTGACCCGAATGAGGACACAACTTCTTTGTACTCAACACAAAGGGCACCACAACTATTACTGGCTGGGATTGAAACAAATCATTTATCTGATTACTGGCAAGTTACTGAGTTGAAGAACATCAACCAGAAGTCAACGACACACCCACTGTGTAGTGAGGCTGTACATGTTTGTAAAACACAAGGCATCAATTCCAAAACCTTGAGGCAAATAAACACTCCAGTACTGCGTAAAGGTCAACGTACAAAAACAGTACAAAAACTACGATTCTACATAGGGATGCGTCTAATTACTGATTAGCTTAAACATTAGTATCATGTTTTCCTGTTTTTCACTGTAGTTGGCGTTGCACAAAATATCTAAAATACACAGCTAACGGTAGATGAGTAACATGAAGTTATCTGGAAAGCTCGTTTAAGAATGGCCAAGAAAAGAACAGAACAAATGGCTGACGAGAACGTTATTGTGTGCAGTAACAAGAATAGTGATCAACGTTGACGTTAGCCGGTGCCCATTCAGCTACTGGAACGCCACAATCGATATAGCTTCGCTCTCAAAAGCTACTTATTGATATAAATTATCTAGTGCACATGATTGAACCTGTATTTGAAGCTAAACATGCGTTACAAGTCTCAGCGAACACGACATAAATTAGTGGTAGTTGTGGCTAACGGTTTTTGCAAGCTTGCTAGCTAGCCTAGCTTACACACCGATATGGTAAATTAGGGAATTCTATTAAAACATGACTTCATCGTGCGCTTACAATCGACAGTACATTACAGTGGTGCCATTTATTACTTTAACTATCCCAGTTGATGCATTGACAATGGGCGAAATCGACCATGATAGCATTAGCTACCATGGTAGCACTGGAAAGCTAAACAGCTATCGCTAGCCGCAGCAGGCCTGTTTATTATTGGTTAGCTACGCTTAACATCAAAGTTACATTCATGAATTCAACGGCGTTCTTGCCAAATTCTGGACTCTGGTGTTAAGACAACCCACCTACGTTCTCGGCGTTCTTGGTGTAAAATTGTTTGCACTGAACACGGTAAAACATCTAACATTAGAGAGTGCCCAATTGCCAAGTTGGTGTTGTGTTAGCTAAAACATTAATCAAACACACGGAGGCTAAACAACATGGCCCCCCTTTAAGTTCCAAACAGAGGGGCCTTAACCGCTAAACAAAAGGGGAAATACTCACACCGCGGTCGTATCACTGCTAACATGGCTCTACTGAGTTTTTGTTGTCGATGTGAACAAAGAAGTGTGAAATACTTACGCGTCGTCGTGTCGAGAGAGGGTCTATGCTTGTTGCACGCCGTCAACCCTATTCTATATTGTTTTGTTTCCTTGGAGAGAGCGCTGATTTTGCAAGGCTTGATAGTCCCAGCTAAGAGTTCGTCTGCGCTGCTGCCCCCTCCCTGTAAATAGCGTGAACTACGTAGGCATACGTGCGACCATGTCAACGTACCTTTTGATCAGCACGTGAAAATGACACAAATCGGCCGCTTTAGTAGGTTATCTCACAAAGGAACCCCCCTCCCCATATGAAAAATCCATGATGCAGATGAGTATTATTTCAATTACATATTGTTAATTAATATAACTTGTGGATTTATTTTGGATTTATTTTCATATCAATTTGTTTTGTGTTAAACACCCGATTGTGAACAACTGACACAGTAGAAAAAAAATGTATTTTTTACATGTTCATTCAGTCGGTTTTGGCTGATCCTGGATCGGGTGCGTCCTCGTGGTGCACGGCCCTCCTCTGCATGAGGAAACCTGGCGAGGTCCAATCACTTCCACGTTTCACAAACCGGGATCTCAACTCCCTAATTCCGATTGGGTTGCTATATTTAGGAAACCACCCTGTGCTTTATAAAGACGTCGCCGTTGTTTCTGGTAAAGATTGAGTTGCTGGAAGTAAACATCAGGAGTTGCTTTAAAACAAGACGGACGCGAGACGCCGACGTCCAGTTTGTTCAAAGACGTTTTTGAAGCGACTTACAGGATGGATTCGGCCATGACAGACATACGGAAGAAACTTGTGGTAGTCGGAGACGGCGCTTGTGGGAAGACATGTCTGCTGATATTATTCAGCAAAGACGAGTTCCCGGAGGTGTATGTCCCCACAGTGTTTGAGACATACGTGGCGGACATCGAGGTGGACAACAAGAAGGTCCTGTTGGCTTTGTGGGACACCGCCGGACAGGAGGACTACGACCGGCTGCGCCCTCTGTCCTACCCGGACACCGACGTCATTCTCATGTGCTTCTCCTTGGACAGCCCGGACTCGTTGGAAAACATCGCGGAAAAGTGGGTCCCAGAGGTCAAACACTTTTGTCCCAATGTGCCCATCATCTTAGTGGGCAACAAGAAAGATCTGCGCAACGACGAGAGCGTGAAGAGCGAGCTGGCCCAGCTGAAGCTGGAGCCGGTGAAGGCGGAGGACGGCCGGGCCATGGCCCAGCGCATCGGCGCCTACGACTACCTGGAGTGTTCGGCCAAAACCAAGGAGGGCATCTGGGAAGTGTTTGAAACCGCAACGCGGGCAGCCTTACAGAAACGGAAATCCAACCCGGCGCGTTGTCTCAAATGTTGCGTTTTGATGTGAATGGACGCTGTGTTGGGACAACCGGGGGCGCGTGGGATCGCGTCCGTATCATGTAGCCATGAGGCA
Source organism: Centriscus cristatus (assembly GCA_037832705.1). NCBI lineage: Eukaryota > Metazoa > Chordata > Actinopteri > Syngnathiformes > Centriscidae > Centriscus > Centriscus cristatus. The sequence continues at coordinate 2,530,870 of JBBMJM010000003.1, read as the reverse complement.
CGAGAGCTCCGGGCTCAGTGTCAGCACCCCACCCGTTGTCCTGCCGGCACGGATGGAGAAGACACTGCTCATCATCTGCTGATAAGATGTGTTTGTGACAGTTTGTCCTGTGACTGCACGAGGTGTAAGAAGGGACCAGTTCACCTCCAGTGTGCCCACGTTTCTGTTCCAAAGGGGGCATCGGCCACCTCATACTCGCCACAAGCGGAGCAAGAAAGTTTGATGCCACTTTATATGCTACCTTACACTTCACATTGTTTTTGTGAGAACTAATTTTGGTAAGTTGCACAGGTTTGTGATTCACAGAACATTGTGTAGAACAATATGAACGAGGTTCTGTGTAATCTGACATACACACGTATACAGTGTTTTCTTCCTGCTTAAACGGCACAGTTTACAGTCAGTATTCAGTTTCCACTTATTTGCATGTATTTAAAAGGGCTAACAGGCTGTAACAGTTTCAAGGAGCAACTTTTTGTGAATGTATGTTTTCTCCAAATGTTATAGTGCCTTCATGACTTTTTTATAAAAACACTAAACGTCTTGGTAGTTCGCCACACCAGAAGCACAATGTCCCACCATGTTTTCAAACTCTTGCATATGTGAATAATACCAGTGCATTTAGAATTATTATTTTATTATTATAGACTGTTACTTCAGTCAAGTTTATTCAGGGTAGCTGTTTTGGATTATGCACTTTTACCCTGTCAAATAGTGCTACCACTGCTTATTAGCACTTCTGAGCACTTAGATGTTTAGATGTAGGTATTATTTTCATATGGGCTGTGAGGTAAAGTGTGGTGGAAAATAAAGGTATATTAAGAGACATAAATAAAAGTGCTCTGTGAGCTAAGAGCTTGTTCGAGCGTGAGATTTAGCTATTTGATGGCAATGTAGAATTTGAATGGAAATAAATGGTAACGCAACACATGCTCAAGTAAAAGGGTATCCCAGTAAAAGTACTGAATGTTTTTAAAAGATGTAACGATTCGGTTTTACTGGTTGAAAAGGACTAAATGTCTTGTGTTCTGACAGTGAATGTACCCGAGATGTATTTGGGACAAAAAAAACCCAATCCTGGTGGCTTTGAACTTGGTACCAACATTAAAAAAAACAAACAACTTTTTTATGAGTAGTAGAGTGAAAATCCTTCTCAAGTTTGTTCTATGTCTGTTATGTAACTGTCCTCCTACATGAATGTGGGAGTGATTGTTTAAATAACAGTGATGAACATCACTTACAGAGACTGGGGTGGGGGGTGGGGTGGGGGTTCAGTGTAGATCCCTGGTGAATTCACTGTGAGTCATCATGTTCATAGTTCCTCAGGACCCACGACAGAATGCTCTATTGTACTTTCAATGTATCATTTCACTTATGTACTCGAGAAGTGCAAAACTCGGGTAAGACAACACACAACCGATGAATCTAACAAATGCTAAGTGGAAGTCACATTCCTCCCCCGTGTCTGTTGCTGGGCTTTTTGCTGACATACAGGACAGGAATGCATTGTGCTGGACTGGTTAATTTTCCCACACTGACCCCCCTTGTGCCTCTGATTTTCAATGCTGTTCAGTGAAAAGCCATCACAAAGAATGTCAAGGTTTTTTTTTTTGTTTTGTTTTAAAGCTGTTTCTTTCAGAAAAGAAAAAGGAATCAGTCAGAAGCAACATGCTAAACTTGTGCCAAAGGTTCGCAAGACTTCATCACTTTATTGTATTGCGTGTTTGTGTGATTACATAATGTCTTGAGTTTGAATGCTTTGATTAAAAACAGCAGGGATTTTTTTTTCAGGAAAAAGAAAAACAATACAGAATGTGAGCAGAAAAGCAAGTTCTGTTCTGGGAAGGTGAATAAAGAAGTTGCTATCTGA
>JBBMJM010000003.1:2516009-2528900 GCA_037832705.1 Centriscus cristatus | reverse complement strand
TTCACAATGTATAACGTCATTAAGTTATTAAGACAAGTCGACAAAACAAGTTAGTGAAGTAAAATATTTAAAAAGTCAAAGAAAAAAGTTGAACAAAGGGATAACACGTCTATACATTATCCATTAAATCCAATCCTTTATATGTATATGGTATGTGTATAAACCTGTGGTACTTAATCCTTAAAACATGATGCTTGTGCTGCAAATAATGGATGGATGAAGAGTTTGAAGAATGAAATGGTGCCAATTGTAAAACAGTGTTTGCTCAATCTATCCATTAACGTTTGTGTGTTCTTCACACATTTAAGCTGGAGGAGTCTGTTACTGAAGGAGCTCTCCAGTGTCTCATGCATCTCTCCTGTATTTTCCTGTTTCCCTGAAATCCCCAGGACGTCACTTTAGTTGTAACCACTCGGGGCTCCCTGTCATTCTCATCTGTGATGAGTCTGACAGTGGCAGATGTCAGAGAACGTGGCAGGTTGCCGTGTCGTGTGAGAAGTCGGTATTGTCGGGGGTGAAGAGGAACAGACTGATCAAGCTATTACTTGTCTTACTGCTTCGTGTCGCATTGAAATGGAACAATCTGTATTTGTTCCAATTCCACCCTGGACAATAAAATGTCTGTTACACAGTTCTCTTCTCTTCAGGAACATTTTGCAGGCTGCATCCCATTCAAGAGAGCGCTGTGGTATTTATACACTGTGAAGAATAAGCCTTCAAACTTATTTTCATCAAGTGATCTGTGTGTTTTGTGTTCATAACATTCCACAGGAACTCGGTTTCACACAGTTGTATTAGTTGAGAGAAATGTAATCCAGATGTGAATGAACAAATGAAACATTTGCAGATGATGTTGACATATTTTATTGATGAGTTTCACCTTTGCACAAAGATGAGTACATCACATCACTGTCTTCACACATAAACCTCAACTGTCAGATTGTTATAAATATGATGAACATGCTTGTCTGTCCATGTTACTTTCAAACCAGTGGTAGTGTTTTTTACTGAGTCAGCATTTGGTGTGTTAGTTGGTCCTCACTGTTGGAAGGCAAAGGGAAGGTTGATCTCAAGCATTCCCTCGTTAACTGTCATGTTGGACTGTGCTTCTTGCAGGAGGCCGTAAACCACGAGGTTGAACTGGTCCACGACATCCATGAGCACGCGCATGACGTTATCGTACACACTGTTGATCAGCTCCATATCTACGATGGCGATTTCGTCAACGATGTCCTTAATACCTGTGATGATGCCCCGATAGAACAGATTGACCTTGAGGAACACTGCATCTAAGTAGTCCGACTGGACCGAGTCGACCAGACCCTGAGTTAAATCAACAAATGCTTTCTGGGTCTCGCCAATCTTCACCAGCATGGTGTCAAGGCTCTCCATGTTCTTCACAAAGTCCACCACTTGATCGAGGAAGTTCCTGAAGTACGTTTTCACCTGATCAAACATCTGGCTGACAGTAATGGCATCACCCACTGGCATGCTGACCTTCACACTGCTGATTTTCTCAACCACGGTGTCATAGTAGACCTCCATGTTCTCATAGACCATCTTGATGACTTTATCGAGTGTGACCGCAATGCTGCTGGTCAGCTTCTTCAGGACCTCGGGCAGAGTGGTCATCTCCTCAGAACCGGGCAGTTGGAACTTGGTCTCCCTCAGGAACCTGGCGACGGCATCCAGGAAGACCTGGACAAATTTCTGGTACTGGACGACGGTGTTTCTGAAGAAGACTGAAAGCTCGCTGAGTTCAACGTCGTAGTTGACGACAGCGTTGTAGACTTCGCTGACGTGGGTAACAGCAGCCATCTTCAACTCCTCCATCTTCTCTCTAATATGGTACTTGTCGGCATAGACGGTGATTGTGGAGATGACGGAGGGGAGTTTCATCCTCAGCTCAGAGAGCGCGGCTTTGGGTGCCTCCATGTTGTAGATGATCTGCAGGTTCATCTTATCTGCACCCTTGGACATTGATTTGACGGTCACGATGTCAACGTCAACCTCTGGAGCCGACTGTTGAAAGGGACAAAAAAATAATGTAAGCATTGTATTCGTACGTTGTATGTTTGCATCTCCTCCCCGAAATGTTATTGTACTCACTGGATAGCGCCCGTAGAATCTGGCACTCATCTGGGACAGGACCCGGCCAATGATGTTGAAGCCCAAGAAGCCGCTGGATGGCGTAGATATGGAGGCACTGATTGCTTCTCTGTGAGAAGCGTAACGGAGGTTCATGTCTGTGAAAGTGGGACTGGTGATGTCCACGTTGACGGTGTGGCGTGAGTCACTGAAAAGGTGGGGAGATGTTAGATACTTCAAGTCAGATCAAAAAAATTAGTCTGTAACAGTCATGATAATGCATAAAATGTTACCTGAAGATTTGAGAAACATCCATGTTGAAGTCGGTGTGGGTCAGGACAGCTTTGCTCTTCATGGCCACAGCTTCGTTCTCAAAGTTTATGGTAGAAGAAGCTGTTGAAGTAGATAGTTTTTGAATTAGTTTATGCCCAAACACATTTGCAGTGTAACATAAGTATATAAGGAATTATTGACTCACCGTCCATGTCATACTCCAGGAACACAACGACAGAGGTGGCGGAGGACTTGAATGTAACTTTAACCAGGGGAAGAGTTCCCTCAACGTCTGCGACCAGGTCCGTGGTGTACACTGGGCTGACAAACTTGCCGTTGGTCGAGATCTTCTGCTTGGCCGCTGTCACCGTAGCAACGGTTTTCTCAAAGATGGTGAAGTCGCCCAGGGTGGTTGGCTGAGTGATGTCGATCTCAATATCAGCAGTTAAGGAAGTCATGGGCGCGAAGTCAACGGTGACCTGGGCGAGCTGCTTCCCCTTGGTGTTGAAGTCGAACAGGTTCACCTCATTATTGCCAGTGCATTTCATCAGAGCGTACACACGGCTCAGGGTGGCTTCTATGTCGAGACTCTCGTTCATGTCCATGGTAATAAGTTTGATGGTGTCGCGGGTAAGCTTGACATCAGCGATGATCTTGGAGGTACAACGTACGCCATCACTCTTCAGGTACAGGTTGAAGTCATTATCCAGGACTCCGAACGTCAGATAGTCATTCAACACTGAGCCATCCATCTGTGCTCTAGTGAATGTTTCAACGGAAACATCCGCCATGGTTCCCTCCAGCTTCAGACTGTGATCTCCGTTTGCCTTTCCGACAGCCATTATCACGGGGAGATTGAAGTTGCTCATCATCCTCACGGTGGACACAGCCTTTGCTTTGTCTTTGGTGTCTGCGACCAGATTTTGCTTCACTTCCATGGAGAATACCGGCAGAGAAATCTTAGCCAGAGTGGCCATGGAGACGGCCGTTTCCAAAGTTTCAGTACTCACACTGACAGTGCTGTTGTGACTACCTTCAACATGACGGTTTTCCAGGGACAGAGAATTAGCCAACTTAACTCCCCTCTTGGTGGTAAGACTGGTGGTGCCATCAAGTTTGGCTCTCAGGCATTCGAACACGGAGGCTGTGGTAGCTCCCAGACGGAAGACCAGGTCGTCCTCGGTGTACAACCCTGCATTGACGTTCAGATTGATGATAGCAGACTTAAAGGACAGCTCTGTGACCAGGTTCCCGACAGCCGGTATCTGGATCAGACCCATCACGTCGACAATGGGGGCCGCCTCTATCTTCTGGTAAACAATCTTGGCATCTACATCAACGTTCTGTTTGGTGGTGGTCAAAATGTGCTTCAGTCCAGTCTCATACAAATTCAGATTGCTGATAGCTGGAATGCGGAAGTCAACAAAGGGAAGTTCAATCTCCGGGATGCTAATAGGTTTGGTGAGGAAGTCGAGATCAGCTTCGCTTTCCATGGCGACAAAGATGCCGGCCTCATTTTGGCTGTTGTCAACGGTGAAGTTGTACAACATTTTGTGCTGGTTAAGACGAACCAGAGCTACTGTGTTCATCTGCTGCATGTCGGGCTTGAGGTTGACCGAATAGTCATTCTGCACATCCATCTTTGCAATGAGAATGTCTTCAATTGTGACTTTGGCGTTGCCTTTGTTTTGGAATTCAAAGACAAACTCAACAGGTCGCACGAGAACATTGATGCCATTGGACAGGACTCCAAGAACTGCACCGTAAAACTCTGTGTCATGGTTGGCTTTCAACTCAGCCTTCAAATCATAAAGACTAACGTGTCCAGACGCCACAATAAGACTGTTCTTGATGACGCTCGGTACATCTGCCTCATTGCGAACATTGAACTTGAAGGAGACCAGGGGGCCACATTCAGCGGTAACTTCCTGTTTCATCTTCAAGAATGAGGAGTCTGTGTTCCCTGTGAATGTCAGAGTGACAATCTTGGGGCTAAGTGACAAATTCAGGTTGCTCTTGTGATTTCCCGCCTCTGCGTTAAACTTGCCTTTGCCAACGTTGTCAACTGTGACAGTGAGGGTGTAGCCGTCTTGGCGAACAAATGCTTTCTGGGTCATGACGACATCTGTTTTCACATCCATGAGTGGCAGCAAGTCAACGACATGGTTGTAAGTTGTTTCCAGAGAGGCAGACATTCCTCCTTCCATCGCGAAAAAGGCTGTGTTGATTAAGTTTGCGGTGAAAGGTGCAGTTGTTACCTTCATTGTGGTCTTCGCCTGAGCCTGGGCAGAGAGGCCATAGAGAGCCAGGGACGCCTGATGGTCAACTCCAAACGCGAGATGTTTGAACTTTACAGTCTCTGCGATGACAATGCGACTCATTTTGGGGAGAGCCAGTTGAGCAGTGGACTTAAATTCATAATTGAGCGTTTCGAAGGTGGGAGATGTGCTGTCGATGAGAACAAAGCCGGTGAACTGGGGCGTCATTTCAGTCTCAGTGGAATTCTTGAATTCAGCAGATGTCTTGACGGCGTAGATGGGAGTTTTTAAACTGATCTCGCCACGGAGAGCACCAAAGCACGGGACCATTATCTCACTTGGGATTACTGGTAGTTTGAGTTCAGGAATCTGAAGAGACTTGACCATCTTCTCCACTGGAACATGTGGGATGGTTGGGAATGAGACCTCAGGTAGAGTGAACTCTGGGAGGTTCATTTCCGGCAGGGAGGGAAGGAAGCTGAGAGTAAGGTCTCCAAAGAAAGCATCCACGTCAAGCATTTTGATCTCAAAGTTCACAATATAATCAATGAGATCGACGATCCTCTGCTTGATGTCATCGAAGGAAATAGTGGTGGCTCTCACAGTGTAGGTAGTCAGGATGGTGAACTCGGGGATGTCCAGCTGTGATGGGATTTCAATCTTCTGAAGATTGTCCATCCTGAACTTCATGGACGGTACATAAAGATCAGTGAAAGGGATGGTGAAGGACGGCACGGCAAGCTCGGTTCTCTTCAGCTCTGTCATGAGGCTGTCGATAATCTGCTGGATCTCGATGAGGATCTTTTGCTCAGGTAGCACCATCTTGAGTGTGCCGACAATCCTGACAAATATATTGGCGACGACGTCCACAAAGTTGTCATAGAAGGCGCTCACCATTTTGAAACCGTTGGTAATCATAGACTTGACGTCCATGTTTGAAATGGCCACTTTTGCATCTTCGAAAAACCTTGTGAGATCCTCAAACATTTCCTTCACTGACTTCATCATTTCAGCGACTTTGACTTCTCTTAGATGATCCATGAAGGCTTTAGCTGAGGATAGGACAACGTTGGCGAAATCTCTCGCTGCTTCAAGTTTCTGGGGAATCCTCAGAGCTCTGATGAACTCATTGACGTACGCAGTGTACTCAGCAATGACCTCATTGGCTTTATCGACAAAGTCGTTATAATCAAATGTCTTCAGCTTCAGAATGATAGTCTCAATATACATCTTAAGCTGCTCAACTATTTTCTTAACATCTGTTGTTTTGAGATAGTCCATAGCACCCTGGAAGGCTCGGTTGAATTTAGCGGGGATGTCGGCATCTTTCACCACTTTGATGACGGTCCTGACGGTGTCCTCCATGTTAAACTGCTGGATGAGCTCCACAGCCTTCTCCAAAATGACTTGAATCTTCTGGTCGGCCTCGAACTTAACAATCAACTCTCGCAGCTTGGCAATGAAGCCGTTGACCTTTCCCACGATATCGAAGTCCTGCATCACTGCCTTCACTTTATCTATGATGTCTCTAAACTGTTCCATGGGAAGCAGACTCACCAGCTCCTCAACGTGAGATTGGAAGTTGATGGATACAATGAAGTCTTTCAGCATGGCGACAAATTCACGCAGGTCGAAATTCCTGATGTACTCTTGCAAATCGCGGAGGATGAACTGCAGGCTCGTCATGATTCCATACTTGTTGTCAATGTCAGACAGGAATTCCATGCTGGTGCCTCTCAGCTTTTCCAGGTCAATCTGCTTGATTGCCCCCCTCATGAAGTCAACTACAAACACAATCGTTTCCTTGATGTCGAACTTCTCAATCATAGTAATGAGTTCTTCGGGCAGTTGGACCTTTGAGACGATGTCCTTCGTCATGTCAGCAAAGCGCTGGATGTAAACAGTGACATCAGCTGTTAGCTTCTCCAGAGCTACCTTCAGGTTCCTCAAAGAGGCTTCAACATCTTCCATGGTGATAACGAAGTTTTGTGTGAAATCACTGAAATACTGCTTCAGCTGAGTGACTCTGCCTTCTACATTTAGTTGGGACACAAATTCACCGATGTGCTGAGGAAGTGCCTCGAGTTTAGCGACTATCTCTGGATTGCTGAGGTAGCTTTGTAGAGCCTCTGCAACCTGCACGGCAACAGCCTTGATGCTTTCCAAGAAGACAGGCACGTTTTCCATGAGAGGGAATTGTATAATGTGAGAATCTGTGTTCTTGTCATACTTGACAAAGCCAGAGAGAGCGAATTCTTGGTTGTCTTTGGAGGCTGTGTTGACGATGTTTGTGAGAATGATGGCAGACATCTCAACGCCAGTTCTCTCATCCGTGTTGTACATGCTCACGTCCTGGTTAAAGGCATGCTCATTCATTTTAGATTTCATTGTGAAACTGACCTTCTGTTCTTGGATTGTGAAAAGAGTGTCCACCTTATTGTCGAGTGTGGTTTCCAGGGAAACCCCATTGTCCAGCTTCTGGGTCACCGAAGCTCTGCATTCCTGTGAGCTGGCAAAAGCCAGTGGTTGTGCTTTGACAAGGAACTTGCCGTAGGCCTGGGCGCTGTGCTTTCCATACATGGTCATGTCTCCATCAGCGTTGAACATGGCGTCAAGGTTGAAATCAAAAGGAACAATGCTGCAGCGGATGGAGTGATCGAAGCGCACTGGCTGTGAGTTGAAGCGGGCATCGTTGGTGATCCTGGCACTGAGACCGACGATTTCAAGCTCGGTGTTGTGGCTCATGTGAGTTCCAAAAAGCTTTCCGGTTGTGCTGCACTTCGCAGTGGCTGTCATGTCAGCGTAGTTAACCTGATAGACGTGCTTGATCTCTTCCTCATTAAAGACAGCCTTCATGCTTCCAGTCAGGTCCATCTTATAAGATTCAGCCTGCAGCTTAGCCTCATTAATGAAGTTAATGTCTAAAATCCTCACCTTGTTGTCAATGCTTGCGGAAGCAGTGTAGGGTTTCAGGTCAACGATGACGTTATGGCTGTAGGATCCCAACAAAATGGCACTGACATCAGCGTCTGACTTGAAATTGAGGCTTGAGAAAGTCATGGTCAGGGTGTTGGTGTTGTCAGCCTTGATGTCATTTATGGCAGCCTTATTGGTAAAAGATAAGGAAGCCCCGGAAGCATCAATCCCAGCTTTGAAGGTGTTTTCCAGTGACAGGGGGCTCTGAAGGGTGGTCATTCCACTTGTGATCAAACCGGCCTTGTTCATTGTGAGAGTAGCTTTGTGAGTTGCTTCGTTTTCAAAAAGCTTCATGCTGGCATCGCTGCTCACAGCCAGACCATCAACGCCATTAACAGAGGCTGTCATCAAAGAGTAAACACGATTTTCAGAGCGGTCTGCATTTGTTTCAATTCTCACAAGAACCTCACCGGCTCCGGCAGACGCTTCAGCCTGATTGCGGATGTTAAAGCCGAGGGCCAAGGCGTTGGCGTTGGATTTCAGTGACAGCTTGTTGTCTCTGAATGAAACGTCCACCACATGGGTCACAACGTCTTCGAAGGCGTTGGTGTTTGAAATAAATGAGAATTCTCCGTCAACAAGGGTTGCTGTGATTTTGTTCTGGGCCTTGGCGATTGTCGAGTCCAGCTGAACGGAGGAGTCGACCTTTAACTCTGGCTTGAACGGACGGATGCTGAATGACTGGGTTGAGGTGGTCTTGCCATAGATTGGTCCGACAGTGACCATTCCCTGAAGGCTGCTATCAGCAGCGAATTCCTCCATGTCGATGTCAGTCAAACCGTTGTGTGCCAGGTCGATATTTAGGCCGAACGGGCTTTTAGCTTCGATCCTGCTCGTTGACTTGATGCTTATTCTGTCAGTGACGGTTGCGTCCTGAGCAACACTGATACTGGCTTCAATAAATTTATGGACGAAAGAGCTTTTCAAAACAGCCTTGAGTGACTCAGTCGTTGCCACCGTTCCAGAGCCTACATGAAACAGACAAGAAAACACAGCTTGATAAATAAGGGCATCACACGTGTGTTATGCCTCTGAAAAATAAGTATAATATGGCAGCAGAAGACAATACCGTCAATGTTAAAAGAGAGGACGTCGAATGGAGAGGTTCCTTTCATGTCGATTTTAGCTGAGTAGCTGGATGCTCGGTCAAAGTCTTTGCCCACAGCCATGGAGGTGGACATGTCGTACAGGTTGCTCTTCATCAGGGCTGAAACCTCAGCCTTGCCGAAAAGAGGAACAGACAGTGTCAGCTTCTCAGGTACAAAGAGCTCTGGGATTGGCATCTCCATGGACACGATCTCCAGTCCCAACATGGGCAGAGAAATGCGAGGTGTGGTTAAGGCTGGTGGGAATCTGAGCTCCTTGGTCGACTTTCCGCCAAGAGGGACAGGGAGGACCATGGTAAAGTGCTCATCATTGAAGTGGTAAACAGCCTTCGTTTCACTGTTAAAAAGACGATGGAGATGTATTCATACTTTGAACTAATATTTTTCGTACAAAACTATGGACCTGTTCACACTTACGCATTCAGGAACAGTGTTTCCGGCAGAGAAATCTCGGGCATGTCAGGAACTCTGAAGTTCTGGATGTAAGGGATATCAGCACCGTAGATGTCCATGTAGTTGTTTGCCGCCTAAGAAACAGCAAAGACTTCTTTTAATCTGTGCTTCAGAGGTTTAAACAGAAATTCAGGGTAATTAAAAAAAACCCTACCTCCACAAACTTCTTGAAGATGTGACGCACTTTCATGTCAGTCTGTCCCACCTCCATGTCTAGAAGACTGTTTCCATTCTTAAACATTTGCAAGGCGGTGGTCTCAGCATGAACATCTGACTTGAACTCAACCTCAACCTTGCGCTCATCTGCAACAATGAATTAAATCCGTTAGGAAATATTTAGTGGCCGACAACTCAAAATCTAAACCTAAAAGTCTAAACCATTGTAACATTACCATATTTCATTGCAATGCTGTGCTTGGACATGGCTTCCATGACTTTGATTTCACTCTTGAGCTCCAGTTCCAGTTCTTCGTCACGCTCCATGTTGGCTGTGATGGTTGCGTCAGTGTCAAATGAGGGGACGAGCAGCTGGACTTGCAGCATACCTTTCTTCATGGCCTGCAGACTGAAAGGTGCATTCGTGAGTCAGCATACGAGTACATGTCAGTTTGTGTTACTTCAGGATTCAGCTTTTCTTACTTGGCACGGCCAATCACGGAGACTTGAGGGATATTCTTGTTGATGATGTCGAGGGTGACGGAGTGAGTTCCTTTGCCTTTGGTCTTCCCATCAACAAAGCCCAGCCTCAGTCCGGCCTCCATGTCAAAATCAGGGATCTGGATATCAGCTTCAATGACGTGCCTCTTCCTGTTGTACGTCACGATGGCTCTGGCCTCTGTGGGCTCTGTGGCTGTTGGTGACAACAACCCACCCAGCAATTAATAAACTTCTCCAAACAAAAAAACCCCAACATTTAAAAAAAAAGAAGTCGTGACTGTCTTTGTACCTTCAGCTCTCAGGACAAATCTCACAGAGTCGAGCTTCTGGTTGCCATCTTCTCCCTGTAGGAGCTCATAGGCAGCGGTGGCTGTGTACTCAGTGACTTCACCAGTGGGATGGAGCTCCATGACAAATCTGTAACACGATTAAAGGAGTTAGCCATTATTTGTGAAGGAATCTATTTTAAAAGTTCACCCAGGCTTTGCTCCTCACTTGCTGTCTCCGGTGAAAGGGAAGTAAGGGGCTTCCTCCTGAGAGAATGCGTCGATGTACTGAAGGGCAGAGCAGTACTTCATCCCAGCAAAGAACGGGGTGCATTCACTGACGTCCACCTTGTCCATCACCATAGGGGGGATCGTCATCGCCCGCGATCCAGTCACTGCCACCAGGGTGTTTCTAGATTTTATCAGGAGAAATTACATCGCCGTTACTTTCCGTTACTAGTGATATTACCTGTGCGTGTGAGTGGAAAAATCTAAAGATGGCTTACGTCATTTTAATGAGCTTTGTGGGGCTCTTCGGGGCAGGTATGGTCAGCTTGACTTGGTCACGTCCCATGGAGATCTTGGCAGTGAGCCCGCTCTCATGGAACATGTTGGAGTGCATCTCCAGTCCAGAGTCAACATATTCAGGGATGTGGGAGCCAACTCGGGTTACAAACTCAATACCAGCAGAGGGCATGAAAGCCACCTCGCTCTGTTGACAGACAAGGCAGTGGTGAGGTTGTGCGACAGAAAACACACTTTTCGTGAAATGAAAACACGTTTGTGGGGAATTACCATGTCACGAGAAATCCTCAGTCCTCCCTTGATACCGGGGGTGAAGGTTCCAGACAACGCAATCCTCAGAGGCACGCCAGTAACCGTTGGCAGGAAGAACTCATTGTCCATGAAGATGTAGTGGGCAAAGAATGTATTGTCAGCCTTTGTCATCAGCCCCATGAGAATCTGTCCAAAAGAAAACACATGTTCACACATGTGAACACACAAAGTAGAAATAGAGCCAAAAGAACGATGGCAGGAATCACTGCTCTGTCTTACATCGGTGGGGAACATCTTGAACATGCTGTCGATCATCATGGCAGCAGAGTAAGCCATCTCCTCCATTTCCTTGGTCCTCAGATATCCCAGCTCGTTTCCTAGAAGTCTCAGGTAGACCATTGCCTCAGGGGACTGTGCTTTCTTCAGTTCTCTCACCAGCTTGTTGAGGTTGCGCCCGACCTCCCTCATAAGGTTCTGAGAAACCTGAACAGAGGTGTGTATTAAAGACGTATACCTGTATGCGAGCGTCATTCATCAACCCTGTACAGTGGTTTTCAGTTAAGGGTCTAATATTGCTGCTGTGAATACCTTTCTTGTGTCCTTCTTCAGAACTGGCATCATGTTCTGCACGATCTCCCTGAATCTAGTTGGCATGTTGTCAGAGACAAAGTACATTGCCTTCAGAACCGTGTCGGGGAAGAATCCTTTCTCTCCAAACAGTGCATCAACAGTTGGTTCGAATCCTGTGCCCTCCATGCCGATCTGCACAGGTAAGAACATGTCCATGGTCACCGCTTGATCTCAACAAATGTCAAGTGAACCACAGTCTGAATGAAAATCCACTTTACCTCCATCATGTCAACGTCATAGCCAAATGCCTTCAGAGTCATTTCAAGCATGACTTCCTTGGGCAGATAGCTGTCACCGTCAAAGATCATATTTCCTTCCACAGATCCGATCTTGTAGTTGCGAGAGAACTTGGTTGGGTCCATGATCGGTCCGATCTCGTTATTCTGCATAACGTCACGCATCATCTGTCTCAGCCTTTGAGAGGAAGAAAAAAAAGACTCAGTGGGGATCGACTTTGAAAATCTCCGCTGCCCTTTTGAACTTCCACCAACAAAAAATGCCCTTGTCACATAATTGGTTTAGTTTGGACATTGTATTTGCCCTTTGTTCTACTTAAATGCATCAATTGGACTTACATTTCGGTGTCAGGCTCAGTTGAAGACAAAATATTGGTCATGTGGGAAATCACAAAGCTCTTGAACTGTTTATCTTGTTCCCTGTTCATGGCACCAATGATCCGGCCCAATTCCGCTGATGTGGCGCTCTTCATCACAACCAGATATGCGGCGATGCGCTTTTGCAGCGGGTTGGCGTTGTTCAAAACCACCTGCATAAGGACTTTCCTTCCCTGTGACGACAAGACAACCTCAGAATTAGCATTCTGTCTTATTCTTCTTCTTCCAAGCGCACCAGTGAAACGATTTTACTTGCCTCTTCGGGGACCGCGGTCAGCCGGTACACTTGGACGGCCGCCTGCTGCACAGCAGGGGAGGCAGCTGGTTGGTTCACACAACGGATCACTGCAGCTCTGAGTGCAGGACTGGCAGGCACAACAGCTGGAGCCATGTTTCCAATAACCTAAAGTCATGACAAAAAACAAGGTGGCGCAGAGCCTTCAGAGTGTGCACAGATCTATTTTATCAAATGTGGAAAAATCACATGACATATAAGACCAAATACAGCTTTCTTGGGTAAGAAATTACTTATGTAACCAGGATTTTTCTATCTTACTGACTGGGAAACCTACCCTGAGTGTCAGGAAGGTCTGGTCCTTGTCTCCAGAGCAGTCACCCAACCGGGCGGCCATAAACTCAGCAACAGAGTGAATCTCAGGGATGAGTTTTTCCTCAGTTTTGTAAAACCTGTGATAGAGAAACAATTAAGAAACTGTTGAAAGTCTGTGTGTGTGTGTGTGTGTGTGTGTGTGTGTGTGTGTGTGTGTGTGTGTGTGTGTGTGTGTGTGTGTGT
>JBBMJM010000003.1:2472673-2484874 GCA_037832705.1 Centriscus cristatus | reverse complement strand
GTGTGTGTGTGTGTGTGTGTGTGTGTGTGTGTGTGTCCCACCAGGAGTGTCTCCACGTTCAGCGCGGACCGGGGGTTCCTCATCAGGTTCTCCAGCTTCTTCAGCCGGCTCTCCTGTCTGCGCTCCGCGCCGAACATGTCCGCCCGCTAACGGATCCACTTCCAGAGTCGTGAAACGGCAGAAACAGAAAGCACCTGACGGCCCGTTCCACTTCAGCTCGTCATGTCAGCGCTCCCCTTGGACCCGTCAGGTTAATGATTCCCCCCCCCGCTGCCAAAGTTCAAGTCTCCAGCTGTTCGTCCGAACCTGGACAGGAAGTTCCACGAGCCCGACGTGAGCCGTACGGGGACGTCCAGGTGCGTCGCGTCCTCTCTCAGGTAGACGCACCAGACTGAGAACGTCCTTACCGCAGCGTGTCCAACCGACGCACCGCCGTCACAGACGTGACACAGCAGCGCGACTTCCGCTTACGACCACCAAATTAAAGGTCTTATCTAAGTTTTTCAAAGAGGAAAAAACATAAACACAAGTCTTTGTCCATTTCCTGCCTTTGATTGATGTGTTGATTAGATGTCGGCACCATGGGATATGGGTGATATTCAGTTTGCAGGAAAAATGGTGATTTGTATTTCAAGTGTTATTACTTATTAGTAAAATGTTGGAAGAAAGAAAGAACCACGTAGTGACGATGCAGCCTGCACAAGGTCGGGGATTTATTTTTTACCTCTTTAAGCGTGAAACTGCAAACGCTGTCCTGGAATATGCAAATTCGGATATTCAGATAAACTGGGATTCATATCACGAATGTATTCTTTATTAAATCGCAACAGACAACAACACAGACCTGCTACAGTTTAACGGAACATCGAACGCTTGTATCCCGTGCTAGATAACTTTATTTTGAACTTTTGACATTACTTCCTGCAAGGCTATTTTAGGTCACTTGACACATATTGCCGGTAATTCCACACGGTCGGCGGACTAATGAGTGTTCGGAGGTTTCCTCGTTCACCAGTTGGGTGTCCTCTGTCCAGCCCAGCCCAGGATACATCCCCCCCTTTAAATAAACTCCAATCAAAAACCTCCAGCCGGAATTCCTGCCTCCTTATCTCTTCCATCTGTTTCAGAGCCTCGACCAAACTTCGAGTATTTGAGGAATGCTGATGCGCAGCTTTACAGACACGCTGGCACTAAACATAGACATTTACAGGAGGCCTTATCTATTCCTTCACATATATGATTTAGTTTGTCACCAAAGAAGACAAAACGCCAGTAGAAACAGAACAAAGAACAAACAAACCATCAGACATGTTGTTTCTTTATAATATCCTATTTTATTTTACTTTACAAATAAGTCAAAGTTCGCCAAAGTTCTTGGTTATTGAATCTTTATTCAAATACAATCTGTGAACAATCTATTCAGACAGCGGGCTAAATGTGTGACGGTGGACGTCTGAAAATACAGACTGGTTTCAGGCAACAACAGCAACAAAACCTCTGACACAAAAGAACATCTTGTCCAAAAGTGGATTAACACACACGGTCAGAAATGGCAATGATTAAAATGTGCAATAAAACCAATAATGGCAGTCTAAATAATGTATTTTTTCCCCCCTCTTCTTCGTCTTTTTGGCCTCTGGCGTCAGAGAAGAGAGCCTCTTGTTAACACATGTCATGTTTTCACTGACTCACACGAAGTCCCCTGGCCAGCCGAGGATGACACTGACATGATGGCATGACCTGTGATGAGTATGTGGGCTGGAATGAGAGGGGGGACGGTGATGAAGTGTGTCACATGTAGGCGCACTCACACTTACACAAACATAAGTGGATGGACAATGTCGCTTTGGAATGATGGCGGGGGTGGGGGGGTGGGGTCACATCTGAAGTTATTCTAGTCTGTGTGTGTTCATCAATAAGAGCTGACCTAGTGTCGCGAGATTTGGATGTAAAGGTAAAATGTTGGCATCAAAAACAGAACGACCGATTTGGCCTGTTGGGGTCTCAGTCAGTTGGCACATAGTGCAGGATCGGGTGCTGGGTAAAAAAAAAAAAAAAAAAAGGGCTGGGGCCTCTGGTTTCAAAAGCAACACTGCCCTCTAGTGGGGACACAGAATATGTCTATGAAGCGAAGGACAAGTGGAATTTACAGTAACAGCTTCAGCACTCACACATTCGATCATCAAAGAGAAGAGAGAAAAAAATGGCAAAATAAAGCATATTTGTGAAAATCTACAGATATATATCATCATAAGTTAATATAACATCATATAGTATCTGTGTGATGTTGAACTAGAGGAACTGAAATCTTACAACGGGGCCAATGTTGACAAAGCCTCTACGTGTTGGGGCTGTATCAAATCTCTTTTAAGTATTCCCCATAGAGGGAACTGTAATACTGATCGCTGCAACACAGCAGCACTCGACAGTTGCGTACATAATACCACGTTCGGTAACGGGACGAGTCTGCTTTCTAGAAGTCTCCTAGATGCGTTGAACATGGCCACACCATTAAAAAACAAAAACACAATCGGGATCAGTAACGATGTGCTGTGAATGACGAATCCTTGTGCTGATCGTGAGTCAGATCCAAGTTTTGGCAGATCAGGAGAATGGCAAATCCCACCTTCGTGGACCAGCGTTATCGCGACAACGAACATGTTTATAGACCATGTGTTAGTAGTACCCTCCCCTCGCCCCCCCCTTAGAGTTTGTTGTCGTACAGGAGATGTATTCTGCTGCTCAGTCGTCTGTTTTAAATTTCCCGGCAACACTCACCGCTCGTCGAATACAACCGCCCATGGATAAACTTTCAATCTCAACAGAATTGTACTCCTCCCTTGAAGGAAACCGGCATGAGAGCGGAGTAGGAAATCACAGTCACAGTCAGTTGTGAGGAATCAGAGCTCAGAACTAGTGTGTGACTATGTACCGTATTTAGATTGGGCAGAGAGCTGGAGGGGAGACGGGTGTACTATATTCCTGGCTGTCGGTCAAAAAAATAAAAATGCTCCTGAAGTCTGAGCCGCTGTCGGCCAGGTAACCCAAAACCAGGAGTGGGGAGTCAGCATGGTATATATGGGGAGAGGAACAATGTGGCTCTTTGTGAGAGCCGGGCAGAGAAAACAAACTGTTTCCCCTGGAAGGAGATCATGTTCAGGCTCCATCTGAGAAGACCACACAAGGCTGATCGGTGCCCTGTCTGCTGCGTGGAGCGAGGAGAAGACGGGGAGACGGAGGTGGAGGAAGCGTGCATCTGGGCGGCCACACTAACTCAAACACAAACACACTTCAGGGGATTGTGTCACAGGAAAAAAAAGATCTGAGACGGTGCCGATCAAGCGCTCAAACGCAACATACTACACTAGCCGGCAAGACATTTTGGTCCGAGACAAAATGTGTGATTGCGTTGTGTCCTTCCCCCACGTTGACTTGCGGTGGTACAGCCGTCTGGGCTGCTCTCTGGGTTGGCTCCCTGCTGGTCTTCAGGCAGAGCAACGCTCTGGTGGGCTGAGGTGCGGTGATGGAGGGTGTTAGCACTGGTGTTGTCCACAAGAGGGCGTGGCACTGAATCTGGCACTGCCGTACAGTGTGTTACAGGGATCCTGTTCATTCGTTGCAGGGGAAAAACACAGAAGAGGGAGAGATAGTGGTTAGATGTTACAGGGGTTTGTTTTGCATCTTGTATCAACCTCTGCCGGACGGTCATTCCACAAACTGCATAAACGCTAAGACTGAGGCTTTTAGTCATGTCAACAGCGTGCTCAGATAACTGTCACACTAGGCACAATTAAACCAAGAACATCTGGCCTCTTTCGCTCTCACACACTGACAGAGTTTCATTCAAACACACATATTAAACGTAAACAGACGCGCGCGCGCACACACACACACTCGTGTGAGGGCCAAACTAGAGTTCTGCACTCCCTCTGTCCCAATGCGTTTTAGTTTCAAAAGCTCAGCGAATACCCATGTGGTGTGATCGGATTACACGAGGCTATAAAGTATCCCAAATAAACGCAATGAAGACTCTGCAAAAAAGAAGCTGTTTCCTGAGGTGAAATCCTTCATTCGGCTGCTGGTTCTGTCAGAGTGGGAGATATTTTTAAAGATGTTTAGCAGTAAGGACAATAGAACGGGACGGCGATGTTCCGCTCAGAGCACTGAGGTGGCAGACTCAAGTCATTCACATACGGCAGCCAGCTCCCATTACAGACAACGCAGGGCCATAAATCCATCTGCACAACACAAACAGCTCACAGTGATTGCATATGTATTGGTTACTAGGGGAACGCTCCGAACCACAACAAATGATGCCGAATAAAGTGGGTGCTCATTTAGTGAAAGTAAATCTTATAATGGTTGAGTAGAAAACATTTGAGGTTGTTGTGTACTGGGCTTTTATTTTTAAAGGATAAAACAAAACAAAACAAAAAAGTCGACTGGCTGAAATGGAAACCATGTGTTGTACTAATGAGAACTGATTCATGTGAGGACAATGGAAAAAGTATTGGAATGAACTCGCGATAAGAGTGGGTGGGTGGTACGTGCATTTGGGATCAGGAAAGTGAAATCAAGAGCGTAACGTAAGGAGACCTTTTTTGCAACATTTGGTTGGCACGGTACGTCAGCGGTGAGTGATGGAGCGGGGAGCAGGGGGAGTGGTGGGTGTCAATATGACATGTGAAATCACATCACTTGGTTTTGTGTTATCACAGCTGAGGGCTGGCACATGCGTTAGCACTGGCTCAATGTCTTTCTGCTAATCGCATCTGTCTTGACAATAACCTCAAGAGGACGTCTGCAATGCCTCATTTTTCTTACCAGAGGAGTCAAAAGGTCGACTTTGGGGTCACTGTTAGTCAACCTTGTTCGATCTGTTTCTCGCTCTGGGTGTCAGAGGGGACACCCAACCTCGGTTTTGATTCAGCAACAATCATTCTGTCCTTGTCACCGAGCCCTACAATGAACCCATGACCTTCTTGTTCACTGTAAATTTCCACTGGGCAAACATATATGCAAATTGGTGCACATGTCGTACGTGTATCTTAAACAGACACACATATTAACCTGGCAAAAAAAACCCAAAACAAAACAGACCGTGAAACAGCCTCGCATGCAAAAAAAAAAAAGCATTGTTTGTGGCAAGGCGATCACCTTTCAAAGTGACTATCAGTGCCTGTGCCCTTCGTCTGCTTCCCCTGTTGTAACCTTAGAGCACTGAGAAGTGCCAGGTTACTCGGATTCTCTCTGTTTGGCGCCATGCTGTTTGTGACCATGTGGGGACCGTGATTGAATTTGCTCTGCGTGAATCAGTGTATGCACACATTTCTAATCCTTGGCATGCCACGGGGGAGTTTGCCACATGTCGATATGCAACACAACAAATATGAACGTGAATGAGAGTGAAAGCTCTTCTTACTTGGATCCTCTACTTGTTCTGATCACGGATTCGAAGGCATCGTCTCTTCAGAGCCGGCTCCATGTCTCCAGCAATGGGCATATTAGCAGGGGTCCGCAGGCTCCCCTTGTCCCTGAGTTTGGGCAAGAGCAGCGGTGTGGTGGTCCCACCTGTCTTTGGTGCTGTGGGCAGAGCATAGGCATGGTCCTCGTCAGGGAAATGGGGGTCCTCTCCCACTTCCCCGACTACCGCTAAGGGCTCTTCTGTCTGACGGGCTGGGCACTCAACCCGTACTGCGCCAACGACAGAACACTTGTTCTCTTTGATGGCCTCCAGCTCATTAAGTGCAGGGTCTAGGGATGGTGCTGGTAATCTCTGGGGTAAGGAGGCATCTGGACTGGCAGGTGTAGACAACATGGAGGTCAACCCATTTGGACCATGTTTATGACATTTTAGGGCAGAAGCCATACCATCAGGATCGCTCTCTGTGGGGCTTGGCGTTCGTGAAGGTGAAGCGTGAGTATTCTGGTGGTGGTATACAGTGTCAGGAGAAGTAGACTGCGCGAGAGGAGGGGTGGGTCTAATGATGTCATGGAACCCGGATTTGGTGCTGTGCCCTGACTCCCCGAGCCCCGAAAGGTCCACCATAGCATTGGCACTGGGCTCCTGCTTTACTTGAGCTCTTTGAAGTACCCTTTGTATGACTTGACGCTCTGACTGCTGCTGCTTATAGTCTGTCAGTCCCTCTGAACATGGGGTGGAGCAGGGGGAGGTGTGTGTGTCGCTGGGGGACACTGCCCCACTGTGGGATATGGAGACTGGGGACAGGAATGGCCTCTCTGATTTGACCCAATCTGAGTCACTGAGTGAGAGGACACCCTGAGTCAAGGTTCCACTCAATTTCTCTGATACCAATCGGCCATGGCCTTCAGGAAACAATGGTGATTGGGCCCTGGGGGCTACGGATCTACCTCTGTCTGCTCCCTCGGGCACAGGCTGTATTACCCCACTGTGACTTTGGGGTTCTAGGGATGACTTAGGAGGAACTGGAATGGGGATAGGAACGGGTATGGGCACAGGTAAGGGAACAATAATGGGGTAAGGTACCAAGACAGTTGGCTGGGGCAGGAGTGGACTAAAGGAAGGAATACCAAAGTTCATCATGGGGGGCATTGGGACAGGGCCTCTGGGCATCATGTTCATGGGAGGGGAGTGTAAGCCAGGGAAATAGGCTCCTGGGAAGGGATGCATCAGTCCTGGGGGATTCATTGAAGAGGAGGAGGGGGGCTGCAGGTGAGGCGAGTGAGGAGGTCTGTGGATAGGACTGGAAGAGGGGCCTGGGTGTCTTGTATGGTTGGCAAGGGGGCTTCTTAGGCCCTGAGCGTGAAGAGGGGGTCTGATAAAAGGCATTGGGATTTGAGATATCGGCTGATGTTCAAGTGGGAGACGTGGAGGAGGTGGCGGAATGGGCGCAGGGTGAGGTGACACCTCTACAGCAGGGGGAGGTGGAGGAGGGTGGATGGGCCTGTCCAGGGTCCTTAGCCCAGAGAGAGGGGGCTTAGAAGACGATAATGATTCTGATGGAGAGATGGAGGTGGATTCTGTTGATCCATGGATTGGCGCAGCCCCTTTAGGAGAGACGTTTCTGTGACGAGCTTCTCCTGCCCCACTGCTGCTGCTCCAAGACTCTGGAGTGAGAAGTTTTTGCCCCATCATCCCGCTGTCCGACCTTCCCTCTTGACTTGTTCTTCCTGGGCTGGAGCTGGTGAGAGCTGCTCGAGCTTCTCTATAGAAAACGTCCATCTTGTACTGATTCAGACATTTGGTGCTGCAGAACTGGAGCCTCTCTTCACCGGATCCGAAGTCCAGGTATTCTTTGGTGTGGCGGACATGCTTGCACCAATCGCATACCTGAGGCACAGGAGAGAGAGACTGTGGGGGGTCATTGAGGCTGAAGCTGAAACATTTGTACAAATACAAAATGATAAGGAGTTGTGTGGACCCCCCGCCCCGCCCCTCCGCACCACCCCGAAGTAAAAAAGTCAACCTGTATGTGTGTCAGAATGTATTCATCTTATGTAGAGTGTATATGTGTGTGTGTGTGTGTGTGTGTGTGTGTGTGTGTGTTAAGAGTATCCTCTTACTCGAACATTGCTGTTTATCTTCATCACCAGTCTGGGCGAGTCCTCTGTATGGGGGCGCTGGGGAGATCTCTCACTGTGGAGGTCCTCATCTCTGGCCTGACAGGGAGTAAAACACAGTGTGAAACATGACATGGACCCCACCAGGCCAACTAGTCAGAATACTTCTCATTGATTAAATGTACACTTCTCAAGGTTTTAGCTGCAGTTGCTTTAAATCTAAAAGTGGAATTGATCTACCGTCATTAAAACCAAATTTGAGGGTCTCACATATCAAGTGCAAAAAATAGCTTCAAATGAATTGCCTTGTGATGCATGGCATCAAACTCTAAAGGTCAGAACAGAAAAAGGAAATCACTGTGTTGTGAAACAGATACGACTGTACAATCAAGTAGGGAGATAATGCAAGTGATGTATTGTCATACTGTTAATGCTCTTGCCAGTATTAATATGGGAAATTCCATTTGATTCATGTAATCTGATCTGCTGGGGATCTGAGTGCTCCCCCATCCCACTGAGTCGTGTTGAGTTACGACACATGAGGCAGCTGAAGGTAAGGTATGCACTGAAAGTGGACACCTAGCCCCAGGCCGCCTGGCCTTCCTCTCAGACAAGCAGCGACAAGCCAACACCGCTGCTTCGCTCCCCGCCTCTGAAAAAGTAGAGGGCTTGTTGCACACACTCTGCTCAGCCCACCTTTTTGTCTTTCCCCTCCCTTGAATAAACCTATCGCAGTGCAAACAACAGTGAAGGTGAAAGGCGATACAGCTGCTCGTCACCCTGCACCTCTAATCAGGGTATAGTCATGTCGTAAGAGACGGTGAAAAATCATGGCATTGTGCATCGGAGCGGTTTTCTGTTGTGGATGTTTTCCCGAGCCCCCCCTCCCCCCTCCGCCCCCCCCAGCGACCAAAGCCTCTCTAATGGCTGGCCCCTCATCCATTAACGTGAAACTGACACTAAGTGTCCTCTACAAACTCTGACCTCCTACCACCCCTATGCTAACTCTTCCACATTAACTAGCGAGTGTGTTAATGTCTGTACTGTGTTCTGTGCATTTTGTATATAGCAAGGTTTTGTATGTACTAACCTTATTGCGCTTGAAATAGGCCCGTCTGCAGGCAGCAAAACACTTCTCACTGCAGAAACTCTTAAGCTCTGACCCCATACATAGAGAATAGCGTTTCACGCCTTCCTTTTGGCACCAAACGCACACTATCTGCACGTTCTGTACATCCTCCACTGCAAGGGAGAGGAAGAAAGGTAGAGGGCAATTAAGAACCTCCCAGCTTTTCAGCAGCTCCTCAGTTCAGAAGGCATGCGGCTGGTAGATTTAGAAGAACATACAAAGGTGAGACAGGAGCTGGTTATAGAGGACTTCAACATAAAAGTATATTTAATGTGCCGTTGGACCTGCATACAGAACATCTCTAAGAGGCTGGACAGACACGAGTTGGCTCAAAGCTTCCAGAGGGATGAACCCTATAATTGTCTGATTGAAGGAGACTCAGCACATTATTCCTTCAGACTGGGTCATTGTCTACTTTGTGCACCCACAATGTGGTCTATGCATTTGCGCAGTGGCAGATTTTGGATCGTTTGGGCTGAGAACACCAACACGTTGGATTTTTCACAAAACCAACACTCAGATTACTGGACTGATCCTAAAAATAACTTCCAATCTTCCTGACATTTCCCAGAGTTATATATGTGGCATAAGAGAGTGTGATACATAAGAAAAGCCAGCGCCCCGGGTGATAGACACAGACATGTAGCAGGAATAATACTATCCAGGCTGTAATCCTAAATCGCCTGCATCAAGATTCTTGATTGGATGAAATAGTTATGGTCTAGAAATAATGCATAGACAGAAAATAAACACATCTTTACATATTGTTGCCGGAGGACCCACTGACAGCTGTTGCCACGGGAGACAGCACTGCCTCAGATATGAGTCACAGATGCTGTTTGTGCTCGAATAAGAATGTGGCTCAGCGTGGCTTCGCAGGTTAGGTCTCTTCATTAGTCAGTTCTCGTGCAGAGCAGAATACCAGAAGAGAAAGTTGATCCGATGGCTCATGCATTAATTTGACATTCAAATCGTTTACATCTGACTGATGTTGGAAATCAATTGTCAATTTGTTTCACCTCACATTGAATGTGTCACACATGGTGTCTTGGACATCCCACTCGCATCACTTCTCTGCATTTTCTGACAAACTATTGTGCTGTATAATACAAATGCACCTGATAACTTCCAATCTCCTTTTTTTTTGTAGCTGATTTAAAGTGATTGATCTTATGTTTACATTTGTGATGTTGTCTGCCTGTGAAATGGCACACAGGGGTCAAAGTTCATGCAACTGGTGCAGTATTGAGTGAGAGCCATACAGCTGATGAAGGCTGCAGCCCCAATGAAAACATCTGTGCAGTGATAAAACCCTGATGGACCATTGATTATGTCATAATGTGATAGGGCTGCAGCCATTCATAATTCATGACGAGTAAATTAATTTGTATGGTTAATTTATTGCTTTCAGTGGTTTTAGTCAAAACTAATAATTGTCCGTTCCAATCTTTATCTCAATCTAGATTTATTCTGTTTTCTGTCCTCCTCCAACGGTCAAAGCAAATAATTTGTGTTTTGATTTTCAGAACGGTCTTCAACTTAAAGGACTAAAGATAACAAGGAGCGACTAGAGAAAATCAAGGTCTGATCCATCACTGGTCAAGTTAGTCCTTATTTGCAGGCTGTGGTCACAGCGTCCACGTACTAGCCACGATTTCAGAGCGTCCTCGTCCTTTTACTTCATGAATATTTGCAAAGTGTTGTGTAACATGTTTACTTTACAATCCCTGAGAAACCTTTTTGTGACTTTCAACACATCCTCCCATCTCCCTGAGGTCCTTTCTGCCTCTCTATCACACACTGACAATAACAAAAAAAACGGTAATTTGACGTCAGCCAGCCAGTAACCAATCACAATAATTTTAAAGTAGAAAAATAACAGCATTGTCCTTTCCCAGACCCTAATTTAACGTATCTTTTTGTGTTTTTTGTGATGGATGGATTCTACCAACAGCCATGGCGTCAGCATTCATCGTAGAAATAGATGCTGTAGATGCTGTCGTAAGGTCATGTGACATTACAGAATAATGAGCTTGAATCCAGCGGAGTGTGCGGCTGCGGGGCCCTGCTACCTGCTGATGGCTTTATGAGCGGGACGATGACCGGTGCACTCTTGTGCTCCTTCAGGATGCTCAGGGATCCACTCGTCGAGGACGAGGACGGCGAAGACGAGGGGACGCCGGAGGACTCTCGCTCTCCGCTCTTCACCGTGAGGACTGGGTGACTGACTTTGGTGTCCAGGTTTTTGGGTTTTGGCAATGAGTTTTCTGAAAGACATGGAGTGTTGCAGGATGCGGTGAACAGCTGAGGGTGCTCGAAGGACGGGAGTGGGACAGGAGAGCGGATGTATTGACAGTAAACACAGTGACTCAGTGTCTGAAACCTGCAGAACCTGTAAGCGGACGTTCTCACCTTTTAACACCGACACATGCTGCCTCCGTTCTCTGTAGTTTCTGATCTCATTGGCCTCGGAGTCTCGGAGGTCGACTTTGTCGTAGCCGTACCAGCCCAGGAGCTCGTTCATGGTGCTTTCTGCAAACGTCTGCAGGAGAGAAAACGAGGAAAAGAAACGGCATGTAAAGGGAGAAGGTAACCGAGCCCGGAGCTGCCTGCAAAATGTGACCCGAACATCTTGGAACTTTTTTATCCTACGTCTAACATAATCAGCCTTTACTAGTCCGAAGCAATGAGAGGGTTTGTTTCTCAGCCCCGGCCCTGTTGGAGAAATGAATACGAGCACAGTGGAGTACAGTATGACGCTTTTTCCATGATGTATGCAAGTTGTTTACTCTTGCTAAATCTGAGACGGAAAGGTTTAAAACCTAACACCAGTGTGAGATCCATGAATCATCCTTTGTTTATCTCTTCTAATTGGAAAAAAAGACGAAGAAAAGAAAACTGTTCTCCGCAGATGTGTGGTCCCCCCCTTTTTTTTTATTACGACCAGATGAAAAAAAAAAAAAACCTAACATAACACAAAGGTCTCTCTCTTTATCCACCCACCTCTCTCCGTGGCTTTGGGAGAACAGGATTGGAGGAGAAACCTGATCCGGAACGGGCAGAAATCAGAGCGGGACACCCTACACCACAGTGAGGTCCCACGGTTCTCGGAAATGCCCCTCTCCTCTCCCTTCTTCTCTCTCCAGTGTCCACCACTCTCTCTCTCTCTCTCTCTCTCTCTCTCTCCAGCGTTCCCTGTCTCCCTGCTTTCCTCTGCCCCCCCCAATCCATCCTCCCATCTTCACCATCCTGCTCTCCACCCCAACACCTTCCAGCCCTGACACCCGACACAGCGCCGCCTCTCAGGTTTCACCCTTTTCCAGCACAGCCAGTCTGCTGTGGTGGTGTTGTAGTGCCGTAGTACTGACTGCACATTCTTTCCCTTGCTTTCCTCTCTCCGACCTCTGCTCTGCACTAGGGCCTCAGAGAAATGGATCTCACACTGACTTGCTTCACTTTCTGCTGTGCGTGTGTGTGTGTGTGTGTGTGTGTGTGTGTGTGTGTGTGTGTGTGTGTGTGTGTGTGTGTGT
>JBBMJM010000003.1:2422601-2433394 GCA_037832705.1 Centriscus cristatus | reverse complement strand
CTGCAAATACATCACATTTCCACACGGTCCATAAGACAAGACAAGACAAGACAAGATAAGATAAGATAACATCCACATATCTTACCCAGTACCCAGTATACAAAGTACAATAAATCTGCATCCGTTAATAACATTAGATTTGGTAAAGGAAAAATCAAGTAAAAGGGTATATGTATAAGTATATATATAATAGTATATATGTATATAAATTCCAATCCTTTATATTTATGTGGAGTGTAGATTTCGTCTGGTCATGTTGTCTTTTGTTGGGTATTCAGGTTATAATGTGTATGTAAAACGATTTAGGCAGCAGGATCCGTGGGACAAATCCTACATGTTGTGTGTCTGTTTTGACATTGGTGGGCAGCTCCATGATTAAATTTGCAAATGCAGTGACAAGGGGTCCACGACAGCAACGCTCTCAGCCCGCGTATGAACATGTCGTCTGCGAGCGTCTCGTCGGATTCAACGGCAGATGCGATCGTTCGACATGAAAAACAACAATTCCCATGAGGCCGCGCTGTTTCACGGCGCCATCAAACTCCGTCTTTTATTCTTTTGAGAGAGAGATTTAATGACATGCTGTGTGTTTATTGACATTTTGCTCTTTTTTTTCCGCCCCTCAATCTAAAAATAACAGCTTATTTGTCACAAGACATCGCCGTTTCACTTCTATTTATCAAAGCAGGAAGAGGATTGTAGCCCTCTCAGGTTGTGAGTGTGTTCGTGGGGGTCAGGACAGATGAGACCCAACAGGCCGTATGTGTTTTGAATGATGCATTTCACTGCTTCTTTAAAAGTCCGTATCTCCAGAGCCTCAGCGACTCTGCAAGCGCGTCCGTGAGTGCACTCGATACGTATACATCTTATTTTTCACAGCAGTTGGTATTTCTTTTCAGCCGCGCTCACATTTTGAGAGCGGTGTAGAGGTTGGTAACTGCTAGCCCGGGCAGAAGCCATCTGGGATTCAGCAATTCAAGGCCCGTGGAAGTGTACTCACAGTTTGGCACAATTAGCAGCAAAAGGGGTCCCTGCTTGACAAATTAGCACACACAATGTCAGCCGGTAGTTTAGCACATCCACAATGAGCCCTTGCAAATTAGCACATATTTTGAGGAGGGAGCTGGCACATTATTATGAATCGAGAGAGCCTGGCAAATTAGCACATCTGTTGCCAGCACTCAAAATTAATACATGTTATATGATCACTGCTTCCCCGCTTGATGGTAGAACACATTTGTAAATGAAGATGAAGTGTGTGTGTGTGTGGGGGGGGGGTGTGCGTGTGTGTGTGTGTGCAGGCACACGCATTACAGGAGATTGATGAGATTGATTGTTTGGCAAAAGTGGAGTTAATCATCAGCCCCGCTTTTTTTTTATTTTTTGAAAAACACAGATGCAGCCTTTAAATTCCCGCGTCAGTCACATTTCCCCTGGACTCAGTTGTTTCTTACCTGACAGGTTTGTTCAGGCTCAATCTTCGCTGTGCGTGAGTGTGTGTGTGTGTGTGTGTGTGTGTTCACACGGACCTGTTGGGGTGTGAGTCAGCTTGCGGCTTAGCGTCTCGCAGTGTCAGGTGGCAGTCTATGGTGGCAAGAGGCTTTAGTGTGACAGGAGGGATGTGATTCATTCTGAGGGGTTCCTGCTCAGGTTTTAGGTTTCTGATTTATTACCGCATTAGTGGGTCAGATGGTTTTTATTTATTTGACAATTCATTTAAATGTCACTCTCAGTGTCACATTAAATAACACTCTTTTCATGCTATTTAAGAATGAATTTTATATTCAACGTTTCTACATTTTACTCACATTTTTCAGTCATAAATCAAGATTTATGACTGCAAAGGTTCAAATTAACTTCCTCTCTGAGTCTTTTGCTCCTCTCGTTCTTATTGAGTTTACACAAGGTCAAAGAAGACGTGTCTGTGCAAACACGCACTGACATCTCATCTGTGCTGGGTTCTGTGTCCATTGCCTCTAATTCAAATCTCCCTCACATCATTTTAGAATACGCTGGCCGATGAGGGCATCAAACCTCTACAAAAATGCATATTTCAACCCAAATGCTGAGGGAAAACCCTATCACCCGCCCATCTGGAGTCTTGAGTTAGGGTCCGCGTCCACTGTGTTTGGTCATTTCCTTCAAAAAGCAACAGATTTTAAATGGAACACCTTAATGGAGGCTCGCCCCAGTGAGCATCCAGCACAGAACGTGCACCCATTTCCCCACATTCATCAAAATTTGGAGATAGAATTGGCTCTTCTGCGGCGTCGGAAGGTCATTCCTTCACAAGGCGAGTTCCAGATTAATGACCAGGGGTGGCGACTCTCCGCAGGACTTCATGCATCACGTCCCATTCTCTGCCAAACATGTCAGGAAGCGTTCCCATCGGGAATTTGGAGGATATTTACAGAGGGTTTCCATCACTTTGGCCTCTTGCTTATTGGCTGCGAGCGCTGATCTCCTTGTCTGAAAGATGGAGTGCGACAGAAGCCAGCAGGGGGTGTGGTGGGTGGTGGGGTTGATACAGCCTGACGGCGAGGCTCCATGTCCATACCTGGGCCACTTGCCCTACCACCAGGGTTGCCATGGCACCCCCTCCTCCTTCAGCTGCACTGCTGGTCATTAGTCACGCAGACAGGCGCGGACAGGCCGTCTACACTGTCACAACCAGTCCGCCGCTCCGGTTTCTAAATTGCAGATGCAGCCATAATGTAAAAGTGCATGTTTCCATGGCAACCCATTGGACTCCAGTCTACCACTGCTGATTGCATTTTTTTCTTACAGATAAACATTTAAGTTAGTTAGCTATGCAGATGCCGTTTTCGTTGATATTCTTCTGACAAGTACATATATTTAGTCCAGTTTATGAGCTCCGCTTTTATTGCTTGTGATCGATGTCTTGCAAACGTAAATCACTCCCATTTCCTTTGACTAAATTCAGATTAACTTGACTGTCAGCGTGACTCTACTTTATTATATTGCGATGACGATACTTTATATCCGTTAAGTGTGAGCAAACACTAAAATTTATACCGAGGACACGCCCTCCCACGCTGCACTTTCATTTGCACTTTCGGCGCCGCCGCACATACACACTGCATGCAAACGCATACGCGCAGACGCTCCGATCCGCAGACCTGTTTTCTCGTCAGGGTGATTATGTAGCTCATAACTCACTCCGAGCTTTCATTTGCGCCATAATTCACACCGGTCCCGATGATGGGGGGGCGGGGGATGTGGAGGAGGTGTGTGGGGGGGGGGGTCCATAATTCACACACACACTGATTATCACTGCTGTAATTCACACACCTGCAGTCGCTTGGACCATGAAAATCATGCAGTGGGAGGGAGATGGATGGAGGGATTGATTCTACAGGACAGATGGGTGAGCACCTGCAGCATCCAGGCTCGAATGGAAACACTGAGGAGATATGACAACCCAACGTCCAATAAATGTGGTGTTTTACATCTCCTTAAACCCGCTTTTCAGAATGGACTGTATGTCCAAGCTGAGCTGAAGTGACTAGTGCACATGTGAAGACTGGATCATTCGGCAACAGTGTAGTAATTATGTCTGAGGTCGGACTGATTTCCGTCTTCTTCAGTGTGATTCTCGGGGATTGGGCCATGACCATGGTGTTCATATTACACACATGGAGTCTTGTGCCTTTAAATGGAAATCTCACACTGTGTGTCTGACGCTATAGTCTTTTCCTTCCTCGCTTCCATGTGTTTATTCTTTACCGGGCACAAAGGGGAAATAAGAAGGCAGTAGGAACTCACTGACGTGTTCTCAGCCCGGTGTCATGACATGGGCATCACTCAGCTCTCCTCTCCTCTCTGAATCAAAAAACAAGCAGGTTTTTTTTTTTTCTGTTCATCAAACTGATTTGGTCCTCAGAGAGGATGAGCGAGGTGAATGGACTCCTGAACTTTGTTTCGGAGAGCGGCTCAAACAACTTCCTTTCATCTCCCTCCCCTCTCCTATTCTCTTTTAACTCTGAGCTCCAAAAAAAAAAAAAAAAAAAAACCTTCCCCCGGATTTAGTCCATCCCCCGAACGTGTTGCAGCTCGATGATGTTTATTTTGACAACTGCTGAAACCTTCATCGTGGCTTTGCCTCATCATTAGCAAATATTTCTCAGGGATGTCTTGGCATCTTGGCTCAACTTGAAACCCGCTCAGATGAGATCCTCAGAAGTCCTTTAGCATATCGGGCTAATGTTGTAATCATGCCACAATGAATTCATTCGACGTGCTGCACACTTGTTTCCGGGGGAGTGTTTGGACCTTGCCAGAGGAAGCAGCTCTCCCTGATGCTCAAAATTAAATTTGCACAGAACTTTGTAAACTGTCATTTGTGACATCATCCTCAGACACTGGTTTCTCGTCTCTTCGCTCGCTGAGACACTGACAGACCATCTGGAGCTGTAATTGTTCCCCTCAAATAATAAACAAGGCTGCAGGGAGCGGTTTTAAATTAATTGCGCCTCCGTTTGCACTGCTAATTATTTTGTCTGAAACAGAGTTTATTGCCCGTGTATGGCGATGATACTTATATTTTGTTGTTGGAGAAGTGTGAGGGTTCGATTCTCATGAAAAGACAGTCGCAGCGTAGCGTAGCGCTCATCAGGATGCTATCCACGCCATTACACACCAGTGAAAGTCATAATCATAGAACCTCAGAGTGGGTTTGTTGTCGACGACCACAACCGATTATCTCCAAAGGTTTTGGATTGATGTTCTCGTCTTTCTTTGGTTTATTTCTCTCTCCCGTGTACTCTTGTTTTTCCTCGCTCGCTCGCCTCTCCTTTGAGAATCATTGAAATCAATTGGGGAGAAATGGGAGAGCGCGACTTCCTGTCAAGGCTGAGTGAGGAAGTTAAGAAGGGCACCCGCCCCTGAACTCACCTCCCTGAGCAGATAATTGCCTATAATTACACCACTGACGGCAACAGAATGCATATCAGCTCAGATCCACATGCAGGGCAGACTTCATGTGATAGGATGTGCAACACGTCACTGATAACATGGCAGAACAAAAAAAAGAAAAAACAAAAACAGGGTTTAGAAGTGATTGCACAGCAGGAGCTGTAACTGTCTGCATCCCGTTGGTCGTTACAGGGGAAGGAAGTGACTCCTCGTGTCTCTGTTTTCTCCTCCCTCCTTCCCCAGGGGGAATATTTGAGTCCATCGAGAGTGGCCCCTCCGGAGCAGAGGAACTAGCCTTCAAATTTGCCTTGAACACAATCAACCGGAACCGCACCTTGCTCCCCAACACCACGCTGACCTACGACATCCAGAGAATAAACATCTTCGACAGCTTTGAGGCGTCCAGGAAAGGTGAGTCGGGGCAGGGAGGGAGCGTTCGTGAGTTTGGCGCGGGTTCTCTTCGGGTACTCCGACTTGGCCCCCGCCTCCAACAGCCACTCCAAAGCAAATGAACGTGTGAACATGAGCATGAATGGTTGCCTGCTGGGATCGTCTCCAGCACCACCACCAATCAGTGAAATTGACCGATTCAACTTTTTTGTTGTTGTTGTTTTGTGCTTATTAGCATGCGACCAACTGTCCCTCGGAGTGGCAGCCATCTTTGGCCCCTCACACAGCTCGTCGGCCAACGCCGTCCAGTCCATCTGCAATGCTCTGGGCGTCCCCCACGTCCAGACCAAATGGAAGCATCAGGTGTCAGACAACCGGGACTCGTACTACGTCAGCCTGTACCCCGACTTCTCGTCCCTCAGTAGAGCCATCCTCGACCTGGTGCACTTCTTCAAGTGGAGAACGGTCACAGTGGTGTACGACGACAGCACAGGTACAGGTACAGTCCGGGTCCCGTCTTTTTCTTCTTCTTCTTCTTCTTCTTCCAATATGCCATGGTTTCTGTGTCGCATGCCGATGGACAGAATGAAGCATGAAACCAGTGGCCTTTGCACTCTGGAATGTGCTGGAAAAATAAAGTGAAGGGAGAGAAAGCTGCACTGCTGCTCAGAGTTCGGCCTGTGCTTTGTTAGATGTCAAGTTAATTCACAAATCAATAGCTTACTGTTGTGCCTCAGTCCTCCAGGTGCAGCCCATGTCAGTCTTTCAGGAGAGGGGAGCAGAGGCACGGACGGAAAAGAGAACCACATTACCTAGAGTGACCCGGTGTCTCTTCGGATTAATGCGATGCGGTGTTGTGGTGTGTGGGGGCTGACAACGGCCATTAACAAAACGCGGGGACACTTGATCTCTGAGTGTGGCTATCGAATGTGTCTCAGCCATTTTGTCCATCCCGCTCCTCTGTAAACCGAGTTGTACTTCGGTTGTGTAATTACTGTGAATATTCACACGACGGCAGAGTCGTTTGGCGACAAGTTAAACAAGGTGACTTGGGATTGTAACCGACCGCATTTACAGACTAGAGGGGCCCTCGTAGAGCTCAGGTTTTCTCCACCGTCAGCTTGTTTCCACCCAATATTATCATCCTCCATTCGTTTGATCTGCTCTAATAAATACATTCATCATCAAAAAACGTCACTAATAGTCAATAGTGAAACAAAAAACAAACCTCTGTCCCTGGACGGCCCCTGACCTGTGACCTTTAGGGTTGTAGAGAAACGCAACGCCTTGGCCTTGTCCTTGGCGGAGGTAATTGAGTGTTGATAAGACACGGTAGAGAATGAATAAAGGTTAATGAATAAATTCATTCTGATGTAGTCAGCCTCCAAAAATATGAATGAATGAATATTAATGGGTCAAAGAGTGGGGGAAATTTTAGCTAAGACACCCACCTGCACCCACAAGTTAACCTTCCAACGACTCGTCCCACCGGCCCCATTACAACGACCGCGACCCTTGACCTCAAAACACTTCCTGCCGTGGAGATCTATATGTCTGAGCTCCTTCTGCGGCAATTAGTCTCCGGTGGGATGTCAAAAGGAGTGACCTCTCACCTCTGCCTCTACCCTCCCCCTCCGTGGAGCCCGTCTGCCAAAAACACACCTGATGCCCGGGGAAGGTGTGACAGCTTCACCCACCCACTGCCTCCACCTGCTCCCCCACTCACAAATCACATAGCTTCAAGCTCCGGGGCACCGAACTGCTGATTGGAGCCTATCTGACGTCTGGCAGGAAAAACTATCCAAGGGGATAAAATATTCACACACAGCCGTTAGGAGATCCAGGGGGAAAGTCTGAAGCCATTAGCCAGAACCCAAAAATATCTACAATGGCAGTGTTTCTCAAACACTGAGCTCCCTTGACGGAATTTTTTTTTTCTTGCTTCACACCTCCCAAAGTGTCAGCATGAACAAAAA
Organism: Centriscus cristatus; assembly: GCA_037832705.1. Lineage (NCBI taxonomy): Eukaryota > Metazoa > Chordata > Actinopteri > Syngnathiformes > Centriscidae > Centriscus > Centriscus cristatus. The sequence continues at coordinate 2,426,093 of JBBMJM010000003.1, read as the reverse complement.
CAGAAGACAAAGACGGGCCCGAGAGTAGGGATCTATTGGAATTACCTGAGGACAGCTTTGGGAGGGTTAGTACTTCTCTCCTACAACGGTACTTTTCGCAACAAGACCTGCATGTTCCTATTTCACACTAATCTTTCTACAGGCCTCGGGGAGACCAGCCCCTCTCGCAGTAAGACCATTAAACTGCTCACGCAGCAGTTCATTTCAAAATAAGAAATAGGCTGAGCTATCTTAAAGTGGTTCCACGGAAAGAAAGAAAAAAATCTCTATCTCTCTCCAGTTCCCTCCTAAACTACCCCTCTCTGTTCCATCCATTTTTATACCCATGACAAGTAATCATCTCTGCCATCTTTCATCCCTGGACTCTGAAGTTCTTTACTGAGGGAGAAACTCATTGTAATCTCATCGCAGTATCTCCGGGAGAGCTTTCTACCCGAGTGTGTGGTCGAGAACAGAAAGGTGAAGATTGTAGCTCAACACGCGCCGGGCTCCCCCACCCGGGGGGGCAGGTACGAGCTGAGCAAACAGTGGCGCTCTCATCAGAGCACATCTGAAGTACCTGTGACAGAGAGAGGACAGCCAGCAACAGCCGGCTTTCCATCAGAAGGAAAATGAACCTATTCCAGAATCGACGTTGGGCTGCTTGGGTGGAATCGGGGGGGGTTCTGTAGGAGGGAGCAGACTGTGTGTGTGTGTTATTTTATATTTTATCCTGGGTCGGGAGCAGCCTGTTTGCTTATGAGTAGGAGGCTCAGTAGACGAGATGAGGAAGGCATGTAGATGAGCCTTTTTCTGGTGAGAAAACCGGAATGCCGCGTGTTTTCTGGTCCTATCAAAACCAAGGAGACCTCCTAATGCCAGCGAGATCAAACACGCCACGTCGCTGCTTCTTTGAAATTCCTCTTTCACGCTGCACGCATCTCCTTTGTCTGCAGGTCTCATACGGCTGCAGGAGCTGATCAAGGCGCCGTCACGATACAACATTCGTTTGAAGATCCGACAGCTGCCCACGGAGACCAAGGATGCCAAGCCACTTCTGAAAGAAATGAAGAAAGCCAAGGAGTTCCATGTCATCTTTGACTGCGGACACGAGATGGCGGCGTGGATCCTGAAACAGGTACGAGCCCTCCGGCCTCGATGAAATATCGCTCCATCCGCTTTGTAAACAGTTCAGAGTAGTCTGTTAACTTTGCAAATGAGATCATTTCATTATGGCGCTTTCTGAATTTAATTAAAAGTAAATTAACTGCAGCTCCAAAATTTGCATAATTCCCCCTAATGGAAACGGAGTTGTTGCATAGACTCAGTCTTTGCGCTAAACGCGCGCGTTCCCTTTATCACTCTCTTTAAGCAACGATGCAAATGATTCTGATCTGGTCTTGCCCCGTGCGCCTGTAATCTCACTCATAGAATATTAGATCTCCGCTACTGACCCTCAAAATGGATTCTCTCCATGGCGCAATAAAGGTTCTTTTTTTTTTTTTTTTTTTTTTTTAATTAGAAAGTCTATTTTGCTCACAGGCATGTTAAATTAATTAAACAGGCACATTCTTTATGAGGACTGTGTTTGGGTTTTTTTCTGATTTTCTATGGAGTTGTAGTTTCAGTAGTAGACGACAACAATGAAGGTAAACAAGGATTTTGCAAAACAATTCCGTTCAATTATCAAGACCAAAAGTGAAGTATGTGTATCTGTTTAAATCCAAACTTCAGAGCAGAGAAGTTTGTTGTAAAAATGAACAAAGAATACTTTCTACTTTCGTGTCTCCATCATCAACCACTGCTCTCTGTCCTGCTGCTCCTCTCTCCCTGCAGGCACTGGCCATGGGTATGATGACTGAGTACTATCACTATATTTTTACCACCCTGGTGAGTAAGCCGGCTCTCCGTTTGTTGACACGAATCAGTGATGTTGTGTGTCACTTCTCTCTGCACTCTGTCCTTTCTCTTTACGGCAAAGAAACCTTCCTTTGTTTGTCTCACTGAAAGGCTGAACCTCTCTGATTCGTCTGTACTCAAATAAGGAAATAAATAGGACTGAAGAGGAGGAAAAACATCCTTTGAATTCGAGTTTGTGTTCTGAAACTGAACTACAACCTGACTCGGTGCTGTGGCCTCCAAAATAATGTAGCTGATTATTAATAAGGAGCTCAGGATTCTTCTTCCAACTTCCGCACCGACTAAGGGTAGAAAACAAAAGCAGTTAGAAATCTTTTACTCTGTCATCACTCGCAGCTCTCCAAAGTTCTTTGATCTACAAAGATTGTTTGCCGCGCAGCAGATGAAACGCAGCGCATCTTTGCTGAACCGCAAGAACAGAAGACGACTAAGAGCTCAGATAATAGCCTTGAGCTGATGAGACTGTCAGCCATTTGGTCCATTATAGCCCTAACAAACAAACGGCTCACTGTGTTTTCTCAGTGCAATCTGAGCAGCGGGGAGAAATGTTTGAGAAAACCAAACTCACAAAACGAGGAAAGGGCCAGGAAAGGCCAACAATTTCAAAAGGAGCAGACTAGATGAAAGCAGAGTGACTGACGCAGGTATGTCATCGGGAAGGAAAGGAATGAGGACTAAAGACCGGCTTCCTGTCAGTCGGGTGGACGCGTGCCTGAAATTAACATCAGCCGGTGATTGGCAGCTCAGAAGTCACTGAGCTGGCTGGAGCGGCTTCTCTGTATATTGGTACCGAGCCATCCGTGCTGAAAAACAGGGCAGCAAACATTGACCGTGGCTTGCGCACACACTCCGTGTCCACCACCGGCTGCTCTGTCAAGCGTGTTGCCTGGTGAGATGCCAGACATGCTCTGTGCAGGACGGCGGGGTTGTCCTTTCACTTCCAAATGATAGATGGCAGCACACCAAGAGCCTGCCCATAACCTTGAATGCCTTGATAGAGGCTACTGCCTCAGCACGAGGTGAAAAAAGCACAGAAATACCTTCAAGCGGCACCTCTCTGTGCTCCTCCCACAGCTGTCCCTCAAAACACATCCAGATGTAACACACACTGAATACAGATGAGCATCCTGATGCACTTTCCACGTTGGTTCTTCCAGGACCTCTTCGCCCTGGACATGGAGCCCTACCGGTTCAGTGGAGTCAACATGACTGGTTTCCGCATCCTCAACACGGAAAACTCTCAGGTGTCGTCAATCATCGAGAAGTGGTCGATGGAGCGGTTACAGGCTCCGCCTAAACCGGACTCGGGCCTGCTGGATGGATTCATGACGGTAGGAGCAGATTTAAGGCTTTCACTTCGGTTGAGTCGATGTACGACCCTGTTGGTGCTTTTCCCGGACTGACAGATAGATTGTGGTTTGGGTGGCAACAAACGTCCGGTTTGTCTTTGTTCATTGGTGCTGGTGCCGTGTCTCATCCAGATGTGACAAAGTGTTGATCAATAGGTCGATTTACTGCTGTGAGTTTGACGTGAGTTTGACGGGACCATTTGGTTCCTAAATAATCCAAAATGTGTAAGAGGTGAAGCAAAGT
>JBBMJM010000003.1:2391254-2405458 GCA_037832705.1 Centriscus cristatus | reverse complement strand
TGTGTGTGTGTGTGTGTGTGTGTGTGTGTGTGTGTGTGTGTGTGAGGTGCATTTAAGGCTCGAGTAGGTCCGAGGGAGTGAACCCTGGCAGTCATCCAGAGTACGACGACGGTCGGTTGGTGCTGCAATTGTGTCAATCCAAAAAGTCTGAATGAGAAATCAATTTTTTCACGCAGAGAAAAATGAATTAATGTGTGTGTGTGTGTGTGTGGGGGGGGTTGCTGGTTGTAGTAGTACGATATCTAATGTTTATGATGTTGTTATTAGACCTGTTCTGGACCGATTTGTCTGTTGACAGAGAAAACAATCTGCAGATGAGAGCTGGACCGGTGACCTGTTGTTTTTAACCTGTGAATTTATAGATATTTATAGACACGTCAGAATCACGAGCGCACAGATGACTCAAAAGTCTGAAACGGAGCTTTCGGAACTTCTTGTTCTACCACTGTTGAAGAACACATTCGACTTCAATGTCGCACAAGACAAAACATGCAGTGAACAGGTGACACATCATACCTGAGGTGCACATGAGGATAGTTTTCCCAAAGGCTGCTGGGATGCAGCAGATATCCTTCCTGCGCTCAGAGATCGGAGAGAAAACCCCCCTTCAGTCGTAACTCCTGGTGAGCTGCACTGCACCGACTGATGGAACGCTTCGCCGTCACTCACCGTCACGAGGATGTAGAGGCTCCACACGCTCGACACCAAGTGGAACACGCAGAGCTGCCCCGACTCATTAAACTTGGTGTTCTTGCTCTTGGACAGATGGAGGCGCCGGTTGACTTTCTGCACCGGGTCGTATGAGAGCGAGTGACACAGTCAGCACACGGCCGCGCACAGACGAGAAGTGGCGGTAACAAAAATAAACCAGGGCCAGGAAAGACAAGACCATACTATTCCTGGCAGCTGACCCCCCCCCAAGATGTATTCTGTGGAAAACCCTTTGGAGATGCTGCACAGAAGTTCTAACTCTGAATGTCATTGTCAGGCTACTCACATCCAGCAGATACTCCTGAACTACAGCGTGGAGGATGATGGCGATGAAGAAATAGAAGAGGATCGTGGCGCAGTCCTTCCATCCGTAATGGTACAACGTCACCTCCCCCTCTACAAACATTGGACACATTGTGAGTGTGTGTGTGTGGGACGTCTGCAGCTTTAGGTCATCGCATTTTCAGTGGCACGCAGGCGCCTTGGGGATAGCAGACAGAAAACGATGCTTCGACTTCATACCTGGTGACAGTGCGGTGACGTTGTACTGAGGCTGGATGAACAGTATCGCCGTCTTTGCCGTCGTCTGCAGAAGAGAAGACGACACCTTTTACCTCGGAACGCGTCCTGATCCACAGTGAAGTATGTGTGTGGATGTCGGGCCCACGGCCAAACCAGCAGCAGTCAGTGAGAGACACAGAGTGTGTGTTTGGCTTCTGCCTCCATCCCTGTCACATTCTTCATTGATTCTTCTGGAATGTTGTCCCGTTCAGTCACAAGCGCCATGCAGAGCTCTGCGACATGTACACTGGGGCTGTCAGACCAAATGTCTACAAAATATTCAAAGTTGAAAACCACGATTTGCCGCATTTGACCGTCCGTGACGCACACCGATTCACTGCATTGAGACGAGTGTGGAGCCACGCTAGCAGAGGAGGAAGGAGTCAGCAGCGGTTCACTGTTCCCTCTGGGGGCATTCAGCACACCATCCGTCATCAATCGGACCACAGGTGGATGGACGTCAGCGGATGTGGAGAATGAGCTAAACCCCTCAAAAATGTCATTGTCTTCATTTTCAAAAAAATTCCAATGTTTAAAATGAAAAAAAATAAATAAAAAATACATGACAAAGTCAAATTTGATTTTGGGGCAAGATCCCAAAAAAGGTTCAAGGTACCAGTTAGTTTAAAGAGTGCGGTGTGAGTTCATATTGTGTGTACAGATGTTTCTGACGGTTCAGAGCGTCCCGCGGGGGCTCAACAGGAGACGGGTGAAACGGGTGAAAAGAAGGGTCCACACATCTGTTTTCACCTTCCAGACACCGCGTGCCCAACCCAGCACCATGAGGCCGAGCATTGTCTGGGAAGCGATACTCCGTCTCCCAGAAGAAATCAGTCAGGGCCGCAAAAACCATCCCTGCATCCACGCGCAGTCACGACAGCTCCAGCGGTGCTACCGGACCGTGTCAGCAGGTACAAACAGGATCCACCTCAACACGCAGAGAGCCCACTGAGGTCGGCAGACAGGTCAAAGGCCTCTGCAGGGGACGATGGACAGCTTCTCTCTCACAGACTCTCCAGTAGTCACACGGACGCTACAAATGAACGTTCGCAGCCACGTTTCTGTCAGTCTGCCTCTGAGCCAGACGTTTACCACCCCCAGGGACTGAATGAATAATGGATCCACTGTGAAGTGTCTTTGGGTGTCACATATAAGACTGATCCATTATTATTATCATCATCATCGAAGAACCCAGCAACGATGCTCATAGGTTAAAAATGGGCATATTTGTGTGACGGTAGTAAATGGCTGAAGGGTTAATTCAGATTTTACCCACTCAGTCTGACTGCAGGGTCCACAGATGACACGTCAACACAAAAACCTAGAGTTTGTCCAACAACACGTTCATTCCCAGAGAGGACTAATGTGAAGGAAACCCCCTGATTATCTTCACTTGCCAGCTGTGTGACCACAACCTGGGTTTGGGACTTCACCAGTGTTAGCCAGCAACTCCGGAGCCCACAACCTCCAGAGCACCGGGGGTTCGTCAGGTAGAACAGCTTCCCTGTAGGTCGGCTCTCCTCCTCACTGTTGGGCCCACGGCCACACGTCCTGGCGGCTCACGAAATGAGACGTGGCAGTAAACTAGCAGCATCAAGACAGCGAGCGAATGTCACACTATTTCCGGTTGCGCTTTTCACAATAAAACCTCCAGAGCCTTAGAGGGGGGGGTTTCTACGCCACACAAGCATTTAATTTGACACATCATTTCCGCTCGTAATTCAGTCCATTTATTACGTTGTATGGATATTAAAATCAAAATGGTACAGTGGACTGCTGGAAACTTGAACACAACAATTTTGGGAGTAAAATTTGCTGATTTGCTTTCGAGAAGTTCGCGAACGCTACGAACTGTAGCCTCGAGGCACCGTAACCGCGAAAAGAAATTGCTCAAATGCAGCTTCACATAGGCACGTTTGCAAAGAAATGTGTCCATTCGCAGTCTCATCTTGAAGGGTGCTGCAGACTTTCCACCTCCAAACAGCGGAGACGAGACGAGGCAGCGAGAAAGAAGCGGAGTTCACCTCACTCACCTCAAACATCAACCCGATCAGAATAAAAATCACCAGGCTGAAGACGATATCCGCATGGTTTTGAATGAGGAACTCCTGGCTGAAAAACGGGTAACTCTTGTTTCTTCGGCGGAATGCCATGTCAGTTCCGTTTTCCCTGCTATTTTAGAAATCTGAAGTTTTCTGACTGCGAAGCTCAGCGATAACTTTCTCGTTGATCTGCGCATGCGCGGCGTCTTAAAGGGCCAGTGCCATAAATACCGCGTTAGAGCACGTTCACTCTAAAGTCTGAACCTGCTCGATCACAAATACAACACATGATTTTTGATCGTTAGACCAACGAAAGAATTCCACACGTTTAGTCCACTCAACACCAACTACATGTTGCTATTTATTGCTGACTTCCAGCCACCAGTGGCCTTCACAGTTCATTTAGAGCAGACACACAGGCGCAAGAGAAAAACTCCAGTCACTACTCCAGTTTGGATTTCATCCCTTTTACACAACATTTAAATAACACCACATAAAAAAGTCACTGCACTTATCCCACAGGCATCTCTCCATTTTGTTTCACAAATGACATTGGAAAGCTGTAAGTCGGTGCCTGAGACATTATTTCACCCTACAGAATACAAATTCAAAAGACCTTTAAGAATTAACACGGTCAGCGTGTAAATCAAGCGAAACCAAAGTCTCTCCAGCCCCGCTCAAAGCAATGCAAGTTGACTTGATTGTACAAAAAATACAGTCTATTTGTCTTTAGAGGGATTTCTTTTTTCAAAAGAAATGTAAAAAGAAAAAAACAGAAACAAATGTATACTACAGAGGAAAGTTGTGCTTTTAAGAGTTCAACAAAGTTGCAGCTATTGCTGAGATGGTAATTATTTTATACGAGGTCTGACAAAGTTTAGATTGGGGGGGGGTTCTATTACACTGGCATGATAACGTCAGCTTCATTTTGTGAGATATACACCAAATATAAAGTAGCTGCGGTGTTTATTGATTTTACTCATGATTATTTCCTGCGTTCTTAAACGTGGCAGAACGAGTACATGGCCATGATAAATGGAAGTGAAACACAACGTGTCTGACGCGCGCTGAAATGGTTTGACCCATGTGTCTGTGCGTGAACGCACTAGCTTAGCATTACCCCCAAACCAAGTTCTTTGTTTATGCCTGCATCTTCTAAATATAAAGACATTAAGAGGTAAAGTTTCTGCCAGCCTTTTCATCACACACCACTAAGCAGAGACAAGAAGTCCCCCGCCCCCCACTCCTCCCCCACCGAAAAACTGGTGATGAGTCACTTTTTCCCTGATTCTGTCATGAGAAAGCTAGAAATGATCATCTTCTTCTCTTCGGGACATTATGAGCTGCCTCCTGGGACCTGTGAGATGAGGGACACTGGAGGGAGAGTCCAGCACTCCCAAATCCAGTTTCGGGGTGGAAGTGCAGCGCGGCCCGACGCGGCCCATCAGCCCACGGACACCTCTGTGTAGGGCCGGATCACTGGGGATGGAATTTAGACGTGGGCCCTGTTCCAGACCCCCCAGGTCCAAACGGGGGTTACTGGCGCTGCTGGGGGACTGAGGATCGGCGCTGAAATAGAGGGTTGAACTCGACTCTGTGGGGCAAAAGTACGGCTCGGGGCTGTCTCCAAACACGGACTTTCCCTCTGGTGAACTGCGCTTGAAGTCGGACGTGGGCGACTCCAGCGGGCTCTCCATCTCCAGGCTGTCGTCCTCCTCTGCCTGCTCAAAGGACGTGGGTTCACTCACGGTCTGAAACTCGTCTTTGCAGTCCGACAGAGGGGCCAGGCCGTTCGCGGGAGACTCGGCGGAGGACGCGTCCTCGCAGCTGCCTCCCGCTGTGATGGTGATGCCCTCGTTACTCTTAAACTCCTGGTTGTACTCCTCCATGTCCAGGATCGCTGCGGCCCCGCCGACCCCGTACGCCCTGTTGATCTTCCCCAGGTCGCCTGTTTTCAGCGCCAGGCGAATGAGAAGCCAGTGGTGGTGGTAGCAAGGGCATGAGCTGTTGGGTTTGCCCCTGCAAGTTCCCGGGTGCTCCAGCAGCGAGCCGGCCACACCTGAGAGGGAGAAGCTGCCGTGGTTTTGTAAGGAGGGAGCTGGCAGGCTTTTGTCTCCGAGGGAGAAGGAAGACTCCCCCCCTTCGATACACGTGCTGCCCATGTGGTTGCGGTTCAAGCCCTGGGAGATCTCTGTCGACTTGGGGTGGAGGAACCGGTAGTAGAGGATCAGAGAGGTAGCACCTGGCAAGCACGGGGGCATTTGGTGAGAACCGTGCTTTCACATCACCGGCCTGTGGACGTAGTACCGTAATTTCCGGACTATAAGCCGCTACTTTTTTCATAAGTTTTGAACCATGAGGCTTATACAAAGGTGCGGCCAATTTATACATTTTTCTGACAACCGCCAGGGGGCGCTCTAGCAGAAAAAGTGAGACAGGTGGAATATATCGGCAACTGCGGCTTATAGACAGGTGCGGCTTATGTATGTACATGTACAATGTTTTTTCCTTTAAAAATGTACAGGGTGAGGCTTATAATCAGGTGCGCTTTATAGTCCGGAAATCACAGTACTCTGATACGACAGATATGAACGAGGCAAGGGAGGAGAACACGACTCACCGAGGAGAAAGCTACATAGTGCGGTGGTGGGGAGAGTCATGTTGTCCCATGACGCTTCGCTGAAGAAGTCCGAGGCGGCCAGCAGCAAAGTGGCATTCTCAATGAGCATGAACTAGAGGAGGAGAGAAGGTCACAGCATCAGTCACTCTGCAGACACGTAAACCGAGGACACGGCGGCAAGGAGGAGAAATTCAATCTCTTTGTGTGTGCGCGCCTGTAATCCTGCCCCGCATGTGGGTCTAGAGAAATATGAACACAGCATACAAGTAACAGGCAGCAGTGATCAAACGTCGCTCCTTACCGCGTAGAAACTGGCCATGCGGAAGCGCGAGGGTCCATCTTTGACATTAAGGAAGAGGAAGACGTGGACGAGCCCCATGATGCCATTAAAGGCGCGCCAGCACCAGGGGCCGGTGCAGATGTCGGGTTGCTGCGACACCAGCCAGAAGGAGGCAGTGAGCCAGTGGAAACCTGGAGGTCAACGTAAAAATAGACGAGGATGTGCATACGGCATACTTCATCCCCACCCGGCGCGTCAAGCTGATGTTGTAAACTGATGGGAGAGAACTGCAGGCGCTATCAACGCATGAACAAAAACATCACGCGGCTCCTCGGTGAACTCTGTCACAGCGAACAGATTCAACACAGACAACAGCTGTTTCTCATCCAAATGTGTCGATCCTTTACACTTAAAATAACCTGAAACTTGATTTTAGACGATCATCAGCTCCAAGCAAATGTTCACTCAGCTGATCAGTACAAAAATGTGCCAATGGAAAGAGATTTCTTTTGCTTGTGATAGAAAAAAAAGAAAAAAAATTCAAAAATTGTCCAACTGGCAGATTTTTTCCACTTTTCTGAAAATTTTCTTGGAACAAGTGAAGCTACTTTTCCACTGATGTGTCTTATTGTAAGTGTACAGAGATTTTTTGACTCCGAGTCAAGAATTGTTGCTGTCGTTGAATTTTTGCAGCGTGTATCGTACTAAGTCAACATATGTTCACTGAAGCCCTTCGTCAGTTCCGTAAAACGTGCTCACCTGCTACTCCACACACCCACCAGTTGAAGACCCTGGCGAAGAACATGAGGCAGGTCACCCTGGCACCCAGCATACCGGCCCTCCACACCAGCTGGCACAGTAAGGCTGCCGGAGGCATGGCCAGGTGGCCCGGGCGGATCAGGCAGCAGGCTCGGCTGTACAGCACCAGCGCCCAGGAAACAGACAGCACACACAGCCCGCAGCAGTACGCCACTGCAGACGGTGGAGAGGTGGAGAGCATGTCGTCAAGAAGACGACGACCACGGCGACAACACGCTGCCATGCCAACGGTGAACTCAGCTTACCTGGGGACATGATCCCCACGTCGGTGGACACCACCACGTACGCCTGCAGCAGGCTCTGAGGCAGCGTGACCACGAGAGCCTCCAGCAGCCAAAGCGCGGCAGCATCCGCCTGCTGCATCACGACAGCTCCCAGCTCAGCCACCGAGCCTTGCATGCGCGCCACCGACCTCATGCAGTCCCACAACCTGCCAGAGGAGGGAGACACACGTACAACAAGAGCTGCACACCCTCCACTGGCTTGAATGACTGAATGGAAGCAAGACACATTTCTTCTGCAACAACATTACATTTGAATGAAACACCGTCTTACCTTTTGAAGATGCCCAAGTGCAGTAAGTGTATGAGAGAGAGGTAACATCGTCTGCCATCGCCATCGTCATAGTACCATTTGACACTCAACAGCTGAACCGCGGTTCCCGGTAGAAAGAGTCCAAGAGTGAGACCAGCCCACTGCGTCTCTTCATTCCAAAGGTAAAACCCTATACAGTAGATCACTAACCAACACACACACACACACACACAACACACACACACACACACAATCTGCTGTAAGTACACAAAGTGCCCTAAGTGACTTGAATATCAGCATCAGAACAGACCAGACCATCAGAATCTATGTAATATGCCTTTTGGGGGGAGTGTTCTGCAGTTTTTGTGCGTGATGCTGTGAGCATAGGCTGAGAGGTTGTGTGAACCATATTGTTCCCTGCAATGTTGTTAAGGAGGCTGAAAAAAAAAAAAAAACAGATCTGGAGGAATTATAGTCGTTATCTCAAGGTTGAAGGATTGAGGGCTGTTCATTCTTGTTTTTGAGCATTGGGGCGAGAGGCTGGGAGCAGATACACCTTGATGAGGAAGCTGCTGTGATAAGATGATACGTTAAAGAAGAGACAAAAGACCCCCCCCCCTTTCGCACAGCCTGTTATTATTAGTCTCCTATTACACAAGACTTTCGCATGCAGAACACAAAGTCATACTTGTCCCTGTGTGTCCTGCCCTTGGCCCATTGATCTGCTGAGTCAGGGAACCATCAGACCTGTGATGCAATGTGCTTCCAGATGCCATAGTAACACATTTATAACAATAAAAAACGGATTGCCCCAAATTCTACAGCAGGTATGCTGTTGTTAACCATCTGTGTATCACGAGGCATGGGATCCAGGACAGACTCATCCTGTGGAGCTTTCCTTCGTGTGACCCAGCTGATGACCCCAGGAGCTTTAAGTTTGGCCTATTATAAACGCGTCTTGGTGAGCGTGTGCTCAGCCGGTCAATGTCAGAGCCCGTGCTGTAGCCTCATCATCCCGACGGCTCCAGCACGGAGCATCATGGCTGCGTCAACACCTTCGTGCAAATTCATCATTAACCTGAAATGCTTTGTTTTCCTTTAGCTTTCGTGAGGTGATGTGTTTTACCGTCACGCGGATTCTCACTTACGAGCGCTCCGCTCGGCCACGATCACCAGCGCCGACACGCCGAGCAGGACCGCCTGGCACCCCGCGATCCAGCAGTCACTCCGCCGGGCCGCCGACGGCATCCTGCGGGCGACCACCCCGGAGGTGTTTATCATGATACTGACGGGGGCGAGAGGAAGTAAAGCGGTGACATTGTGGCGGACATCCTCCACCCTCCGTCCATCCGCTCCTTTCTTCTCCCGCTGCCTGCCTGCGCCTGTCAAAATATCTGACGTCACAGTGCTGCGTTCAAGGGCCATCAGTCAACACCATTGCCTCTGCCTCTTACTGACAGCCTCACAAAGCATATAGCAATCCCTGCAGAAATCCACATTAGAATAATACATTCATTTATATTATATCAGTTATATTATAGGTGCCATTCTGACGAATCTGAGTCATTGAAACAATTTGAATTTATTGAGTGGTTGAATGGCAGCTAGCACACACAGGTTAGTTAGCGAAATTACATTTAGCTCAACATACACACACAATACACCAGTGTGAAGAAATAAATAAAACAATATCTATGCTACGACGGGTAATTAAATAAATAAAAATAATAATTGTCAACAAATGCAATCATTAAATCATGGTAATGCATCAACCATCGCAAAGCTAGCACAGCCGTGTTGCCTGAGTGGCTAGCCATTAGCCCAATGACCAGCAATGATGCTAATGGACATGTTGTTCATGAAAACAAAAGAAAAGGTACAAAAAGTCATACTTGAGGCTTACATTATTACACGTGATTGTTTGAATATTAAATTTGAAAGAAGTTTATTCCAGAACAGGCAGAACCCCTACCCCTGGCCATGATTTGCTCCATAGCAGATGGTTTGCACCATGGTACCTGATCAGTGTCCTGAGCAACACTTATATAATGTTTTCACTTCAGTGGATGGCAACTATGAACAAAAGGCCATGTGATACCCTTTTAAGTTGTAATTTGAGGATCACAGAACCCACAAGCACACACCTATGAGAGTGACACACAGTGCATCACGGCTTTACATGTGCAAACTAGCCGTTTGACCACTGATGTATAATTAAATTATGGAGTTGCATTGGCAATATTAAATGCATGAAAACTATTATTTCCGAGACAAGGCACAGGGATGACGTCCCTTCAGCATTGACTCCCTTATACTGCATGAGCAGGCCTCTACATTACTTGCAGATTTTATTAGAATAGAGACACATACGAAAACATCACACAAAAATCAAAGAACACTGTCTCTATGCGTACATATACTTGAATGTTCCATAGATACAAAACAAATACCAGTAGATGTCACAAATATCAGATTTAACATTAATATTAAAACATAATAAATTAAACAAAATCAAGTCACGAGTCCCAGGCCATGCTGGAAGAGTCTTGATTCTTCACATACTTGTCTCTGTGTAGTCCAAGGCGATCCATGATTGAGCTAAGGCTTTACTTCAAATAGGGCAGTAACAGACAGCCGCTGAGTTGACCTGTAAGGATTATATAGCTGGATTAGCAAGCTTGTTTTTGGGCTCTGGCATGCAGCCTGACTCCAGCTTTATGCTGGTTGGATGGAGAGGTAGAGAGCTCTGATTGAACTGAACAACAGAACACTCTTTTGCTGATTTCATGATACTCAGCTCAATGGCCCCCCTGGCACCGTCCATTTTGCCAGAAGTTTGAGTGTCCATCTTCTGTATTAGCGCCATAACATCCCCTTTGTCTATCTCGGCCATTGTAGCCATGGCCTCAAGCTGCTCTGCCGCTTCACTCATGTCAAACCTCTCGATCTCAGTGTTGACCCTGTGCAGCTCCTCTGGGGAGTGTCTGTGGGCACCAGAGGGGGACAGAGGGCAGAAGCCTTGGAGGTGGACTTGCAGGCTGCAGTAGTGGAGATAGGCACAGGGGCAGGAAGGACACCGATGAGGCCGTTCCCCAGTGTGGAGGCGTTTGTGGAGCTTCAAGTGAACAAACTGAGTAAACCGGGCTGGACAGAGTTTGCACTGGTAAGGCCTCTCCCCTGAGTGTAGCCGCTGGTGGGTCTTCAAGTTACTTGTGCTGCTGAATCGTTTATGGCAGACCTGTATTAAAACCAACCAAAGGGGAATATCAATATTTAGAATATACTTCTTTTCTTCGCCAAATCACAGTCTCAACTTCCAGCTATGATTCATGGACATTCATGAATCCTAAACAAATTTGTCTTTGCACAAGTTTATTTTTATTCATATATCTGTTGATATATCTGTTGATATATTGTGGCCATACCGTGCATTCGTGAGGCTTCTCTCCTGTATGAACCAGGTTGTGTTTCTGCAAGTGGGCCAGCTGAGTGAAGTTCTTGTTGCAGATCTGGCACCTGAAAGGACGCTCTCCACTGTGCACTCGCAGATGGACCTGAATGGGGACGGCATATCTGAGATGAGTATTTACATTCTCTGACGTTGTAACATTCCTTTTCCAACTTGCTTGTTCTGATATAATAAAGAGTAACTAACCTTGAGGTTCGAAAGTTGCCCAAAGATCTTTCCACAGATGTTGCACTCATAGCGGATCTTTCCATTCTGCCTGGTGAGGGGGTAAGATAAGGTTTTGTAGCCAATGACCTGCCTGCCTTGTAAGTTCTTCCTGAGGTCCACTGCATCATCAGTACCACTCTGTGTGGCAGACTTGGGTCTTGAAGGGAGGCAGTCCGACGTGGCGGCTGTGCCCACCGGTGGTGAGCATCCTCCAGGACTATGAGAGGGCTGCGCCCTGCGTTGCGAAGTGACCATTGTGGATGCACTGGATGTAGAGGGAATAGGGAGATTTGCATGCTCATTGCTGGGCGCAGAGTAGAAATCCTTGAGCTCATCAGAGGGGATCTTGAGGTAGCTTGTCCTCTTGGACATGAGGTTGCTGTGGTGCTCACCAGTCGGTGAGAGAATGAGGTCTTGTTCTATGCTTGAATGTGCAAGTGTCAAGTCTTTGTGCCCAGTGGCGAGAGGATGGACGAGGTGTGCGTAGCCATCAAAAGGCAATAAATGCGTTGAGAAGGTTAAGTAAGGTTTCAGTCGATCGCCATAGGATGGGTAAGGATGAGGTAGAATGCTGTTAAGGCCAACTGGGTAATGAGGCAGTAGATAGGGAGCGTGTCTTGGAGCAGGCACGGGCTCTTGGTAAGCTTTGGCTATAACAGGACTTTGACTGCGCGGAAAGCTAAAGTGCAAACAAGGAGGCACAGGACTACCTAAAGTTGGCTTTTTGGCAGCTTGGCAGCATGGTAGAGATGGTACGAATCTTTGACCTTGGGCAGATTCAGACTGTGTTGGGTATACAATACGGGGACACAAGGGGAAAACAGAGAGGTTGCTCTGAGACAAAGCACTGTTCACAGGTTTTGGGCAGCTGATCAGGGTTTTGGAAGGCTCGTCCCGAAGAATTTCAGTGACACTGTGTCCTCGTTTCCACATTTTTCTCTCTTGAACTTGATTATGCTCTGTGGGGTAACAGAACAATGTAGAATTAACATCAGAAATTATTCTGCATGTAAAACTACTTGCTGACCAACCACTCCAACTCGCTGCATTATTCTTGATTTATTATGCTTATGCTCGTCCACGCACTTCAGTATCTCCAAACGAGTGGACAGTGGGCGTAAATGAAACAAGTCATCTGATCAGAACGCAGACAGACGTGAAGAAAGGGTCACTCCACTTACAGACAGGATATACAGGCATTTAGTCTGTCTCCAGAGTGTCGACAATAAAGAACCATGACAGACACCATGACAGACACACGATGGAAAACATCAACTTAGTTGGATTCTTTAAACAAAGCGCTCAGTCGAGATTCAGTATGTCTTCAAAGTCAACATGTAATCCAGATCATCCCGTTTTATACCCATGAAGTCATGAGGTTGGGGTTTTTTTTGTTTTGTTTTTTTTGCTTGCCAATCAACTCTGGCTCCCTTCCTTCTAACGTTAATCCAAAAGAAACACACAGAGCAACACTTTTCGGCTGTGCATTCTTCTTTTGTCCCGCCCACACACACACACACACACACACACACACACACACACATACACACACGCACACACAAACACACTCATTCTCCTAAGTGTAGAGCTCGGAGCAAACAAACAAGATTCCCAGCAAGATATCAATCTGTCATCGGGTTGCCTTGTCAGGAAGTTCAAGTAGTCACTGGAGGACATCCTACTTCTCGTCCTCCTTATGAGCCAAGTAAATAAGGAGAGTCAAGCCAGAAGGCTGTCAGCGGCTGAGCAGCATGACTGAAAATGAGCATTTGTGTGCACGCCATTGTCTCACTTCTTGTGAATGAACACCAAATGCTGGCGTGTGTGAATGAGCTGACAGCTGTGTTTCTGTGTGGGGTTAAAAAAGGGAAACTGAAACATGGCCTACAGTCCCGAAATAGGTCTCATCTTACAAGGGAACTGTGTTGCTACACCTGCAGACACACCACGCTTTCAAGACTCTTCTCCTTTGTGTCCCACATTAACAAAGCACTGTGGGCGTGAATGAGCAACTTCTTAAACACCCACACAAAGAGGGTGTCAGTCGGACAGCTCTGTGATCGCGAGCCTCGCCGTGACAAGCGTGGGCACTGCCAGCAAACGTTAAATATTTCTACTCGTACACTTACCAACGCAGTCAATAGCCAGCTGGCCCAGTGGTGGATAGTTACAGCGCTGCGCTAATTCAGAGCAGTACCACACCAGGAGCTCCTGCCCGGGCTGCAGAGGTTTGATGGTGTAGAAGTAGATGTCCAAACCATTCTGGCATGCGACCAGGTTCTGCTCCTCCACGCTGCAGGCCGGGTTGACATACCGCATCCAGTTGCTCTGCTCTTCATTCAAACCATCCAGGATGTGGTGTAAGTGTCCCCCAGCGAAGACCTGCGGTGTGATCGAATCAGAGATCAGATGAGAAAATATGTTCCAGTGCCGGCGACAACCTGAAACTATGAAGTCATATTTCCTGATACTTTGATGGTAAATGCTGCATATTCATACAGCTGACACAGGTGCATCCTTTCTTTGTCATCAAGAAAGTTACCAAACTAGAAGTTCACAGTATGACTTGATCATAGTAACATCATCCCACCTCACAGACTGCTACTGTTTTAATTCATTTATTCACTTGATTTTAGTCACTTGAGTCAACGAGTCAGTGGGGTTGTTTCAAGGTTGCTGACTCCTGATGGGAGAAGTGTGTACGTGTGTTGAAAGCTGTCCCGCTGATTTGTAACAGAGCTGTTCTCAGGCTGAAACCCACTTCCTCGCTGAGTCAGTGGGAGAATTTGTAAAGCGTGAAGACGTGCGGACATGTGTATGGTGTATTTACTGGCAGAGAGAAGCGAGGAGAGATGAGTGCCACTGCGTCACTGAAACCAAACAGCTGTGTGTGTGTGTGTGTGTGTGTGTGTGTGTGTGTGTGTGTGTGTGTGTGTGTGTGTGAGAGAGAGAGAGAGAGAG
>JBBMJM010000003.1:2345323-2359932 GCA_037832705.1 Centriscus cristatus | reverse complement strand
TATGACATCAAAACCCAAATAACATCAGCTGCTTCAGAAACAGATTTATCCTTAATTTCTTTTTATATATATATTTTTTAAGTTTTAAATTAAGAATTTAAATGAGATATATTCTAAATCACCTTCATCTTAAAGCACATGATGAATTATTTTCATAAAGTCCTCAGGGATCAGGTCGATACTGAAGCGTAAATGAACAGTTTGCCCAATAACTCCATTTATTCTTATTTACTTCCATTGATCTGAAATGGCCATGATGGTAAAATAAGACATGAGAAAAACAAAACAAAAAACATGAATGTGAGCTGGGTTTCTCTCCTTCGGTGGCTGTGGCTGCAGTCGGTGGAACACACGTCTCCTCCCTCTCCAGCAGCCTTTGCGTTCATCGCTGTGCCTTGTGTTATCTTTGCGCTCTGATATATAGGAGGTCGGTCATGCTCTCTGCCGGCTGGCGTGGGCGTGTGCCTACTGCTGCAGTCTCACCGACACGGCTCTGCCTGATCAGAAAGGCTTTTTCACCGTTTTCCGTCAGTCGAAGCCAGATCGACAATTACGTGTATGTAGATTAGCTGGATGCTGGACACGTGCAGAGGAGACGGCATCGGTCGTCTCCCCCTCGTGGAAAAAAAAAAAAAAAAGAAGAGAAGAAGCCTCTGCGCGAAGCAGATAAACAACAAGGCCGCTGATAAGTCCCTCGCAGCAGCCGCTGTCCTAATCGCGTTCAGAGTGAAACGTCTTCCTGTTGGACACCGGATGTTGTGTTTGCTGCATGCGGCAGCTCGTTCCGGGGTTCTTCAGGTGTGATACGCGTCGGCCGCGTGTTTCAGCATTCAAGTGTTTGCGTTTGCAGACAAAGAGTAAAAGCAATAATGGACGGTTTCCCTCCCTGCAGAGCAAACTGGTGATGGAGGGCTTCCGCAGCTTGAAGGAGGGGGAGCAGGTGGAGTTCACCTTCAAGAAATCCTGTAAGGGCCTGGAGTCCCTGCGGGTGACCGGACCGGGCGGGGGACCCTGCGCGGGCAGCGAGAGGAGACCCAAAGGGAAGGTCCCTCTGCAGAAACGCAAACCAAAGGGAGACCGGTGAGTGGGGTCACATGGACGAGCGTCTCCGTGGTTGGAGTGAGATTA
The DNA here is from genome assembly GCA_037832705.1 of Centriscus cristatus. NCBI lineage: Eukaryota > Metazoa > Chordata > Actinopteri > Syngnathiformes > Centriscidae > Centriscus > Centriscus cristatus. Next base: position 2,358,804 of record JBBMJM010000003.1, on the reverse strand, counting down.
TCGATTCAGTCTGTTCCCTCGGGCTCGAGTACATGCTTGTTGCCATGGTTATAGTGAACCCGCAAGCATGAATTGAACATGGCACTTTCACCTGCCACTGCTGCTGTTTGTCAGCACACACACACACACACACGCATATATAAATATATATAATTATTCATTTGAGTGCGGCAGCAGCTCGAGCGGCCGTTTCCTTCTCTCCCTGGTGCTTCAGGCAGAGTGGTCGTCCACTGACCGTCTCACTGTCGCCACGCTCCGCGTTGGTTTCTCCTCAAACAAGCGTCGCTGCACCTCCGTGGAGAATTTTTTTTTCTAGGAAGAAACCGTATCTGGATGATACGTTTACACGGCTGAATAATTCAGTTTATTTGGGCTAATTGACACAGCCCGTGCCGTCCTCTGAGGTGATCGGTTGTGTTGGATGGAGACGATGGCTCAGTCCTGTGACGTCATCTGTGTCCTTGGCAGCCGATGTTTCACCGCTCTGACCCCTGCTGGACATTCACTCACGTTACCTAAAACCCATTGGTTCTTCTGAGCGCTGAAATCTCTCCAGGTCTTACAGACATACGTCTTGTAAATGTTGCTCATTTTAACTATAAGAGCATGTGTAAGAAATAAATTTTAAGTGAAATAGCAGGAAGTCATTCTCCAGCCTCATCACTTACCTTGCAGCAGGTAATGATGAAGCAGTGGGGCTGAAAACCTCTTCAAACATCTCTTCATCAAACCTCCTCTCTGCTCAAGTGTTATCTTGAACCAAATTACTGTATATATAAATATATATATATATATATATATATGAGTGCGGTGGGATTTATTGGCTCCTTTTTTCCCCATTTCAACACATTGACTGTTTTGTTCTTAATTAATCAGTATAATGAATTCTTATGTGTCCGAAATCATGAGCGTTGACTTTTAAAAGACCACAATTGACTTAATACTCTTAAGACCCTGTTCCCACTCAATAAACAAACAAAACTGTTTTTTAAAATGTTTCTAATGAACGTTGATCATAAAGAGGCCGTGATCAGCGTTTTACTCTTTGAAAGTGCGAGAAATGGTGTTTATAATTCAGAGACACCCATTTTAAATAATGACTAAATTCCGATATAGATTTAGCGACCTTCAGACGTCCCTGCCGTCAGCATGATGGAGCCGTTTCGTTTCAAAGGCTTCGACGAGGAACTTTTCCAACCAGTGGATCAAAACACACTAACCAGTTGGATCTGAAAATTAAACATGGTAGAGTGTTGGTGAAGTTAATCCTTTTTGCCTTAAATTAATCAACGATGAGTTGGTCGATGGGCCACTCATACATGATGAAGATGTGAAGGAGATCTTCAGTCACACAGCAAACGCCATTCTCGACCTAAATGTGTCTGGTCAACAGTGAATAGAAGAAAAAAAACCCAAAACGTGTGATACATAAAATGATCAAATCAATATGATCTTATTAGATGTTCTTGCTTCTTATTTTGCTTCAGGACTAAGAAAAAATAACGCGAGTGTGAGTTGACGCCTCTTGGTGTGTTATACTCCCACCTAGTGGTGAGTCAGAATTATAGCAGCTAGGTCAGCTCTGCAGCAGCTGGAGCTGGAACCACACAGCGATGTCCTCAGTCCATTCCTGATTTGTCACCGTTGTCCCCCGCAGCTGTTATAACTGTGGAGGTCTGGATCACCATGCCAAGGAGTGTGGCCTGCCCCCCCAGCCAAAGAAATGCCACTACTGCCAGAGCATCATGCACATGGTGGCTCAGTGTCCCCACAAGGCGCTGGCGCACGCCTCAGCCTCTCAGGACCAACATGCGTCTACCTCGGCCTCCAGCCCGGGAACGGTGCCCTACCTCTGCCCCCCGGAGGAGGAGGAGCGTTCTGGCTCGTCTCCCCTGGAAGGCTCCTCCTCTTCCCCAGAAGAGCCTCACACTCATCGTGGCCCCAGGACCCAGAGGTGGAGGAAGTCCTGAAAGGGCCCGCGGAGGGCTCCCTGCTAACCCTCATGTCTCCCCCACCCCTCATCTACCTCACACCTGTGAAAAAATAGGAGGTCATATTTTCTCCACCTTTATTTTGTCTTTTTTTTTTTTTTTTTTTTAAATTGCCTAACCATTGCAGCTACGGCAACGATCAACGGGGTACAGACATGCGTGAATGTGTGTGACTGATGTGCAGTCGTCTGGTGCAGCTATAACAACCAACGCAGGAGCGGTGACTGCAGGGAACGACCGTTGTTTTTTGTTTTATTTCTTTTTCAATCAGTGCAGCTCAGGAGAGACGTGGTATGAATGAATCTTGGTTAGTTTTTTGTTTTTCTCCCCACCAGCCCACCCACCCACCCCCCAACCTGGTGTTTTTTCCCTTTTTTTCTCACAAGATGTCGCAAAAATATCACCCATAGGCCTAATCGTTCAAAAAGAAAAAAAAAAAAAGGTCACCATGCCTCCTTGAAGCACACACGGTAACTGATTTTCAGACGGATTAGAAGATGACTTTTAAAATCCCAACCCACAGGACTGTTAGCTTGGCTTCTGAAGATCTTTTGGGGAAACTCGACGGATTCCAGACGGGAAACGACAGCGAGCTGCTAATTATCTCCTCTCGTGAGTCGCAATGGACCAACTGATTGTCGCGTCTTGCGTGTGCGTGGAAGTGTGCGTCAGTGCGCGCGTGTGTGGTGCCTCGCTGTCACGCCACTGCCCCTACCCCCCCCCCCCCACCCCCCGTCGGGTGTGAGTCCACACCACTGACCTCACCGTTTCCTTCCTCCTCCCACACATAGACACACCTCCGACCGAGACGTCGTCAGCGTAGATTCTGTTAGAGAATCCCACTAGTCGGAACTCAAATAACAAGAATAGAATCATAGTATGAGTCATTAATATATACGTCGAAGTCCCGGGCGACAAACAGAAATCTATTAACTTTAAGTTTTGCATATATAAGGAATTAGCTCGGACTTATGTGAATAGAGTTTGTGTGTACATTAACTGTTTCACGTCATGCTACTCCAGCCGCTCGCTCGCTCAGTCAGCACACAAACACTCGCCTTTTTCTCCGAGGTGGAGACTGTTGTACAGTATGTGCTCTACTTTAATACCTCACCAGTACTCCTCTTGGAAACGAATGTCACGGAAGCTGCCGGCTCCTCCATCTGTGCCTAGCGTTGTTTCGTCTGTCGTCGCTCCTCACCGCTGCTGCTCCAGACCGCCTGAAGAGAACGAGAGAAACGACGGTGCGCCTTTTGTTTTCGAACTTGAAACCCCAAGCGTGGCTTCAGTGGCACTTAACCTGTGACCCCGAACAACTCTTCTCTGACCGTATTGAATGTGAAAAGAGCTTACCTGAAGTTGACTCCTCCCAAAGCTCTTGTCGGGTCGCTTTGGAGTCGCATCTTAATGTTCTGACAAATCAAATAACTTTGTATGATGATATCAAACTAGCGTGTGTGTTTTTAAAAAGCTCTATAGTAGACAACCAACTTTTCTTGGTATATTTCTATACCAAAGAGTTTGGCTTTATTTTTGATTTTTTTTTTTGAAAGGCATTTAAAGTTATGTTTAAGGTGCTCGCTCTTTCAGAATAAGAGGGACTTATTGCTGACAGCGCAGCACTCGTGCCTGTTTTTTTTTTTTTTTTTTTTTGGAAGCACAGCTTTTTGAATGTGTGCGTCAGACGTCAAATCTCAACGATGCAGCGTGACAGAAAACAGAAACAAAAAAAGTGAATGACCACACCACATCCGGAGCACAGACCGACATGCTCAAACCTCTGTGGAAACATCGTTTTTGTACAATGTATTTTTTTACATTTTTACACACAATTCCTCTCAGGATAATGACATGTTCTCAGGGAATTAACCAAAAAAAAAAAAAAGTGTATTTTATTCTTTTGGGAATCTTCCACTGACTGACTCAACAATCTCTGGTGGTGAAGATACACATGGAACCGATTCATATACTGCAATTAGCAACTACCTCTTGAGTTATACATAGTTGTGCGTTTCCTTTTGTTTTGTGTATTTTTTGATGAGCTCGTATGATTAACTGTAGATCTCTATTGTACTGAGGTGTGTGAGAAGTTCCCTAGAGCTGCCACAGACTCCCTGGTCTTCCTTATTCCAGATATGATGACTTCTACTTTTTTTTTTCACTGCAAAACTCTTCTTTTTTTTCGTTTACAGCAAAAACCTACCTCATATGTGCTGTTTCTTCACAAACTCCTTACCTCCTCCTCGCCCCTCTACCTCCTGCAGGCAGTTGTTGTTTTCAGCTAATTTAATCGCCGTTTGTCGCACTAGTCACACTGCAATTTCAACTGAATGCGTCACTCGTGACTCCAAATATACCGAAAAATCTTGCAGAGTGAAGTTTTGTTGCCAGCACTGTGTTGGTCGGTATACACTCATCACACAGCTGCAGACCGCCAGTGAGTTTAACTCAAGCAAGCGACACGTCCAGTGTCGGACGTGATATATATTTTCTGTGTGCACACAGTTCAAAATGTACGGTGGCCAGGAAGTGCAAGACATATTTACATTTTTGAAGACGTTTTACATTGACGAAACATTTTACATTTATGTAACTTTTGCAGGAAGGTCGAGTTTCCCCATTTCTACTCCCAGTCCAGCTGAAAGACTTCCAGTTGCAAAACTTACATAAATGTAAAATATTTTCTTAATGTAAAACACCTTCTACAATGTAAATTTGTCTTGCACCTCCCGGCTACCGTAGTGTTGACATGGATTTGTTTTTAGTTTGTGCTAATTTCGTAACCACTTTGATGTGATTCGCTTAATGGTGGGAAAGATTGGGATTGTGCGAAGGCGTGCCCATCCCCGGCTCATTTCTCAGACCAAATTTTCTTCCTCCTTTTTTGGCTCCACAGTTAACGGCCTTTGTCAACCATTCCTAAAGCCTCGGATAATCAAACGTAATGTGGTTTGGAGATGGTGCCTGGTCATTGTTAACAGGGAAAACTGGATATTTGCTACTAATCGGTAAATTTGTTGGACGACGTTATAAAAACAACCTTAATGACGAAGACGACCAATGTAGAATGTAAAAACCAATGTAAAAAAAAAACTAACCCATGAGACTAAAGACTGAGTTTGGTGAGCACAGTATTAGATTCAAACAAAACTTGTTTTTTGCCCCTTATGAACAAAATAAACAATCACAGTAAAGTATAGTGGTGTTATTGTTGTTAGTAGCTTTATATTTTACTCTAATCAATGTAACTACTGATTGATCGTTTTGTCCTTTACAGTATTCCACACAGCCAAGAGACTCTCACATTTGTCACAATTGACTCGTGTCAAGGTTGCATGTAGTATTATTAAAAGGCATGAAGGCGTAGTGAAGACAGAAGAAGTGCTCAGGAGAAGCTGAGAATATGCTCTGATTGTCTGCCAGAAATACCAAATACATGATGCCTGACGCAAACTGAAGCTAACTTTCATACAAATATGATTCAAATTTGTCTGATGTTGTCTAATGAGCCTCAATTTAAAGGAACAGTTCACATCTTGGCAGATACATTAAAGCATGATAGAAGATTATTCACCAAATACACAGATGCCACACAGCACCTGGGTATTCTGACTTGGTTAGCTTAGCTTATCTTAGCACAAAGACAGGAAAAAGCGAGTCTATCTTTTTCTAAGGGTAACAAAAGCAACCAACTAGCCCATACAAAGACATGACATCTTAATCAGTGGACATTTTAGATATTGATTTACATGTCACTTTGCAGTTGCTTGTACGTAGACTTTTGGAAATATCGAGCTTTTTGCCTGTGCGTCCTGTCAATCCGCTAACCAGCTGCTTGAATGTAATAAGACCGTGCGTCCCAAAATGTCACTCTTTAGGATACTGATTGTTTTGTTCTTTTAAAAAAAAAGTTTTATTGACCATTTACAAACTATCGCAGTTTATCTGAAAGGTTAAAATGTCACATATGAGACATCGTGTTAGCAGTGGCTACAGATGCTAATGCTAATGCTAACACCTGCCTAGAATGAAGTCGAAAAACTGTAATAGTTTAATAATGAAGCAACATGTTTTAGAGAGATGAACACAGGTGGACTGAAGCTCACATACCTCATCTGCTGCCGATATGAACTGGAAGACAATGTGTTATTGTTTGTTTTTTTTTTTTAACAGAAGTGTATCATGCTGGGTTCACATTATGTTTATTATATACATGTAATAAATTGGACCTTTAAAAGACCTAAAAATCCAACCAAGGCAGTGAAGTGCAGATGCATTGCATTGACAAACTACTTTTCATTTCTCATTTGTCTCTCTGTTTTTGCTCTCCATGTCTCGGACAGAGCGAGTCGTCTGTATTGTGTCTTTGGAGAACATCGACAGCCAAGCACTGATTGCTTTTGAAGGAGGACAGTTGTTCTCTTACGTGCATATCACTCATTATTTTAGCCCCGATGTGTACTGCCTTTCTTTTTTTCTGTAAATCTTGGATTGGGTTTTTAAATATGTCTTTAACTGTTTTACTTGATTGGAAAAATAAAACTATTGGATTAAAGTATAATTTCCTACAACTGAACCGGGTTAATTCCTTATTTTATATTTCTATACATTTTATTTTATTTAAAGTTTAATGGGATGGGAAGTCATTCTGGAGATGTCTGTGAGAAGAACCATCAATCACAAATTAATAAGAATACATGGGAGGGACATCAGCCTCCCTTTAATTAACTAATTTGATCTTGTTCCCATGCACTATTATTTCTAACCTTGTTTGAATTAAATTGTCTGATTTTCCTACTTTTCATAACTTTTATAACTATGCTGATTTATGTGGAACACCCACAGATGAAACGGTGGAATGAAATCCAGCACATACGATATTATTTCCATAACAGCTGTGAAATCTTTCATTGGAACACCATGTCAGTTATTTGAAATGTTTCTCCATCACAGGTTAGCGTTCTCTTCTCTATAGGACAGAGAAAGTAACGGACAAACACACACCCTGGATCTTCTACCGGCATTTGGCAAAATCCTGTTGATGGAAATGAAGAACCTTTCAACTTTACTACGGAAGATGTTGCTGAACTCCTCTGTTGCAGTTGATTACATTTCATCAGATCAGCTTGCTGCCGTCACATCTTACGGTCTTGACTTGGACTTCCACTTGTCACGAGTCACCAAACATCGCTGGGAGGGATTTTGAAGTGTCATCGTGTTGCAAACGGTTAATGAAATACCTTCATGCCTTCATGCATACCTTATTACTTATTTGTGAGTACTGATAATTATATTTTAAATTCATGATAGAGGTTAACAATACGCCTCAGCTGATAACTTTATCAGCTCAGCCAGGTGAATTAAAGCATAAAGAAGTCATTCTGTTATTAAGGCGTGAGTTCTTATGCATACGTTTTATTGTTCTCTACGCTGATGACGGTCTGCTTTTATTGCAGAGATGCTCTAACAGATTTGCATGTGCCTTAACTTGAAAAGTTATGAACAGAGTTTAATGACATTTTCAGGAAATGCTAATGACCTTTTATTGTAGTGTTCTGGAACCATTTGGATCCAGGAATCTTTTGAAGAATTTCAAAGAAGAAAACATTTTCAGTATCTAAATACTGTACTTGTTTAGAACTGATGGAGGGATTTATATTCATTTTGTATTTTCAAAAGATCTCAAAAGATCAACTCCCAGAAAAGAGAAACTTTAAACTTTATCTAAGTGCTTTTAAACATATCTCAATCAATGCTGTAGGCCAGAAGAAGAAGAAGATTCCAACAGTATTTAACTTCACACCGTATCTCAAAGGTCTCTGCTAACTTTAGCCCGTCTCAAATTGTACATCTTGCGAAACTGTGACAGGCTCGCTGCTAATGACGCTCAGCGTCTAAAAATAAAGATACTTAAGTTTAGCTCCGGTTTGTTAGAAATAAAAAATGGAAGTAACCTCTGGGAAAGCAGCATATGCAGACCGTTAACCACACAGCACATACAGAATATGTTTGGATAAACAATCGATTTTGTGCATGTATTTGAAGCATATTTGAAGAACGGCGATCCAAGAAGACATCGGAGCAGCTAGAGTTTAACGGCCAAATCGGTCCAAATGAACCAAAACCTGGCATGAGCGCGACAGACTTGCAGTGATGGAAATAATGAATTTTGAAAGTTTGGTAGTCTGTCCACTAGGGGGCAACCTGACACCATGACAGTTCCCCCCGCAGGCCCGACAAGGACACAGCCAAAGCCGATTAATCACCTCGACACATCTGACTCACCGAAGAGACGCCGGTGTTTCCTCGCAGACATCACTATGCTCTACAGCTCTACGCTCCTCTTTAAAGGCCCAGACTTTTACATCCATCTGTCGCACTCAGCCTCTCTGTCCTCAGCACATGACGGCTTGATCCATGAACGCTCAGCGGTCGCTTTCCATCCACGTGAAGGTCAGCTACGGCGTGTTTTTTGAGCGATGGCGGCGGCGAAAAAAAGAGGAGGAAGTGCATTTAGATTGGGACACCACAGGGTAAACGCCTTTGAGATGAGCAAAGTGTCCGCTTCAGGATGTTCGAGGCAGAACACAGACCCGAGGAGCGCGTGTGCATTTCTCCTCCGTCTCTCTCTCTCTCTGTCGTCCTATTCCTCATTCCTAAACTGCAGGTTGACCTTTGTAGTGGTGCCTCCAGGCTGTATGCTTTAACCTTTCCAGTGAGATAGGGGGGTGCCCTGCATTGGGAATACAAGATAAATCACAGCTGCTGTCTGTTTCTGTCGCGGACAACCACACTCGACGGCATTTGGGCCCTGTTGAAACATTTGCTGTCCCCCTCGTCCTACAAACACACGTACACGCAAAAGCGCCCCGATGGCTGTCGCTTTCACAGAGACACAGCCCCAGTACCGCTACAAGTGCACCTGAATTATTCATCCCTCATTAAAATGCACTATGTGTAATGATAGCCAAGAGTGTGTTTTAGGTTTTTTTTCTTTGTCAGAGTAAAACACAGGGGTCATTAGGAGTCCTTACTGGTCAATTTAGTATGATCAACCATGCTCCGGAGAGAGACAAAAACACCTCATTTACTTTCAATGCATTGGGAATTCACATAGAAAGAGATGAAAGGGGACAAACAGGGACGAGCGAATCGACATCTTTGCGTCCATTTGGCTCCCTGTGAGAGGAGGAAAATTACTTTAAAGCCACTGCCTTGATGAAAGAACAGGCATTATGGCTTGATGTATTCCTCCTGAGCTGGAGTCAACAGCGTGAATGACTCACAGGAAGATGTGGGGAGGAGAGAGAGCACTTGTGTTGAATCTTGGTGGGGAATGAGAGTGCTATTTGACAGCAGCGGTTCCCCTGTCAGGAGACGTGGGCAGGTTCGACACTCGTGTGCAGATGTAATTAGAAGGCGATCTCATTGGCGGGATCAATCCCGCCGGTGTAGCCAACCACACCTCCCGACACGCTCGCCGGCCCGAAAGTTATAGAAACATGATTGTACATGTGTGTGACAGAGCTGTCAAGCACCATTCTAGTTACACATGAAAGAAATAGATGTGGAATCATTGTCAGGGAAGGACTCATGGGGGTAGCAACGACGCCAGGAGCGCTTCCATTCCGCAGCTGACATCCACCGCAACACATCTGCTGCTATGGAAAAAAAAACAAAAAAAAAAACAAAAAACAGAACACTATAAATGTATCGCAACGTAATACAAACGATCACTTTATCAAATATGCAGTGGAAACAGAACTCAGGCCCCCGGGCACACGCGTGTGACTGTAGAAACTCTCATACGTGCAGGAAATGACGACAGCACACACACACACACTTTGTATAGACACATACTGAGTAATATCCTAAAATTAACAAATGTGAACCATCAGTGCCTCATAAAGAGCAAACGTCTCCCTTTGATGTGTTTCCCCAGGATGTATTATACATTTATATGCTGCACTCTGCAGAAAGAAGTCAACCCTCATTTCCACAGCTGGAATATCTTCAACAGGCAGAATATTGCACCGCAAACCGCTGCTCGCGTGGTTAATGTGATCTAACCGGATACAAGTCAGTCACTTATGGACACAGATGTAGATAAAAAAAGTAAAAGGTTTCTGGTGCAGTTCAGTTTGACAGCGACAAGAACGCAGACGGATGACGGATTCCATGATGACATGAGATGAAAACACAGAAAAGATGGACGATTTTTTTTTTCCAATTTATTAAAGATTATATAGCAGCAGCATTGTTTCCTCTTGGGTTTCTCATGCTAAATATTTATAAAGCGAGTTAACTACCTGAAAGTCCTGACATGATCCGAATCAAATTTTCCACAGCAGACAATCATTTGTAGCTGACCTGCAGTCGGATCACACCTGTACGACGTTCACATTTTTGAATTATGGATGTAATAGCATGGACGGGAAATGTTAAGAAACGGCTAATCTAAGATGATGAATTATTAAAAATCTGCGGGATATGAGCGGAGCTCCCATTTCCTCCTTCATGAGATCTTCCCTGACAGGTGCTGTTCAATCTTAATATCTGTTTTACAAACCCACTTCCCACATCAGTTTGAGCCCACGATGCTAATTAACAAAGCATGGAGATGTTGTCCAAAGATACCGTTTCAAAGATCTCCTGCGAGAAGGAGTTAGAGGACTTAACATGATGGAAGTGAGTGTGACAGACTAGACTGGCCGCGCCGAATGCGCGAACCCATGTGCCCGACCTTCCTTGTCAGTCTTGTAGGAGGACACCCATCAGCGGCCATTTATGTCGCTGCGGCCGAAACAGTTTTCATCATTATCCCCGGAAAACCTTGTCAGAAAACCCATCGCTGTCCGGCCGCTCGCCTCCCGCGGCAAGGAAATACGAAATAAACAAGGAAATAACCAGAGAGTCTGAAGGCCGCGCCGCTCTCCAGCCCCTGGAGGTCAGGCTGTGCAGTCTCCAGTGCATAATTATAAATGCTCCACGGTCACGGAGAGATGGATTCTGTAATCTCACTGGGGTGTTTTAGAAAGCCTGCGCTCGTGGAGATTGGAGAAAGCCGGGCCGACAGCCATGTGGATATATGGACCAGTGCAGCGTGTTTACGAAACGAAGAGTTTTGATTTGATTAACAATTTAGCAATTACCTAATGTATGCATCTAGACGATGTGAATCAAGTGTTTGAGCTTTTAATCAATTAGAGGCGCCGGGCTTTTCTGAGTAATGCAATAGCTAATGTTCGACGTCAGTTGTCAATACGTTTCCCTGTATTCTCCAGTTCATAGACTGTATATAATATACGGGCTGGCTTTGGCTTTGTTAATCTGGAGCCACACGTGCATGCTATCGTCACATGCGACCGGCCCCTTTTCGATGTGAGCATCAGCGCCCACAGGATGCAGAATGTGTTTTATTGTTGTTGTTGTTGAGGGCTCATAGGAGCAGTTATTAATGTTTGAAAAGCAGCAACATCGATAGCATTATTAGTGTCACACGTCCCTTCGGGACTTGGTGTTAAATGTCTCACAGGCTTTTTTCGACCACGTCAACTAATTAATCTACCTTAGTGTTATATGAGGGAAGGAAAAAAAGACAGGATGAAGAAAAAGAACTATTAGGCAAAACTACAACTTTTTCATGTTATTTATAAAATCTCGTGTGACGTTCATTTGTGTTCGACAGGACAGACAAACCTCTAACATGTGTTTCTGGTAAATGTGTTCAGTGGGAGAAGCCGTTGCCTGGACTCTAACAGGATCACTGGATGTCCTCCTCGTCGGTTCACATGACCTGTGTGTGTTTTTCTTGTCTCCGTGTACGGCAGAGATGTCATCAGCAACACTGGCTCCGTGTGCATGTGTCTTTTTTTTGTTTTTTGTCAGATCATCAGAGTAACAGACCATTTGTGTCAGTGTCCTGTGATGTTCCCTTCATAACCCCACGTTAACACACAGCTGACCCCGAGAAGCCAGATTAGATCGTACCTGTGGATAAATGAGCTGCTCCATCCTCATGCTCTCACGTCGCGTCCTCTTTCACCACTGGATGGCGCTGGTCTACGATACCGATCTGACACCACAGAGGGTGACATGTTACTAAGTAGAGGTTTTTGTTGTAAACGGTGAATGTACTGACAGCTCCTTCATGCTGGGACCTTTGACCTTTTACAAACTGATAAGGGACCAATAACGGAAATCCGATGTTGACACGAGAACAGAACGGGACAATATGGTTGTCATTTGTTCCCTTTATTGAATCCTTAAAGTTGAATTTACTAAAACAAGTGATGCAATGAAATGATTTCAACCTCAAAGATCGTGACACTTCTGGTATCCTAGTGCAGTGATTTGTCTTCTTTTCTAGATGCTGAAACTAATCTCCCGTAAGATCCTTTGTTCTGTCTTGGAAAAATAATGTGTCTTTTCACACGACGCACCCGACTGCAGGCGTAGAAAGGGTTCAAACAAGTCTTTTAAGAATCGATACTGGTCAACACCCCCTTTATACCTGTCTTCTGCAGTATACTGGGGTGAAAATATTGTCTGGTTTAACAAAAAATGCTGATCTCCAACAGTGCACTCCTTTACGTCCTCCAAGGTGACTCACCGTTGCTGCTTTAGCGACAGGAGCGCCACACCGTTCCAATTTCGAGAATGACTCACCACCTGAAAGCAACCCTCCGAAATTTCCAATTTAGTTTAGAGCCCGGTGTCTTTGACCTGCGGGAGCCCAAATCCATCATAAATGTCTCCCGACACTTAAATACTGAGCGTGTACGTGTGGTTGTATATACAACCGGCCCCACGAGACTTTAAAGACCTAAAATTGAATCTCTGAACAATGAGAGATGATCCCTACACAGCAGCGCAGCCCTGCGAGCCGCCAGTTGTCAGACGGCCGGGGCTGAGTTGGTATCTGCTACATTTTCTGTCCACAGGAGCGGCTACCATGGTACAAAGTACTACAAAACGTCTCTCTCTTGTACAAAATCAAACACTTTTGTAGAAATCCTGCATTTAAACAACGAGGGATACAGAGCAAACTGTAGACAGAGTGTGATGACAGACATGGAAGAGAGATTTTGAACGCATACGCTGCTTTTAGAGGCTTTGAACATAGTCGGCATGGAGGAAAGCTGTTCGAAATGACAGAACTTTGGCAGGAGAAGGACATTACAGAAGAAAACCAGGAGGAGAGGAGGAGGCGAGGTCAGCGAAGGTGGTTCCAAAGTAAACGCCACTTATACACTTCAGATGACGTTAGCGCGTGTGCAAACGGAAGAGGAGGAAGCTGCTGAAGGGAGGAAACCGATGGGCTCACACACGGAGGTAAGACAAGAGGGCATTGACATCAACGAAAAACTACGACTGCTGTTACGATCACAATAGAATTTCCCTTCGGCATTGTCTGAACGTGTGTGTGTGTGTGTGTGTGTGTGTGTGTGTGTGTGTGTGTGTGTGTGTGTGTGTGTGTGTGTGTGTGTG
>JBBMJM010000003.1:2314020-2325628 GCA_037832705.1 Centriscus cristatus | reverse complement strand
ACACACACACACACACACACACACACACACACACACACACACACACACACACACACACACACACACACTCACACATCAACAACAAAAACAACAACAACTTACAACATACAAACAGCTCTGTCTTTCCTTCCAAGCAAGTGTTTGAATTGCATCTTTATTTGTGTTAAGTGTCCATTTCTGGAAGGGCTGTTGCCTGAGGAAAGAAGGGTGGGGGAGAAAAGTGGTGGTGGTGGGGTCCTCTAGGTTAATTTGGTCCTATTTTCTTGGTGGTCATGCTGAAGCCCAGAGGGACATCTGTACTCGAGGGGCTGAGGGGGCAACCCACCCCCAATTTTTTTTTTTTCTGTGGGGACACAAATGCACAGAGGAAACACTGGTAGCACTTAAGCAAAGCCAAATAAACAATTTGGGCCCAAATGACTCACAGGTGTGAGCAGACAGGACCGCCATGGGCGGACGGCTCGACGGTGGCATCGCTGCCGCCACAGCGTTGGCACGGATCTGCAGCAAGAACAGGATTATGTAATAATCATTTCAGCTGTCGGCAGCGCTCAAACCAAACCAAGGAGGTGTTGTGGTTTAGAATTGGACTCCCAGAAGCTGTTCAGGAACATGTGATGTATGCAGGTTTTTCTTGAGGTGTTTTTTTGTTGTTGTTTTTTTTGTTTTTTGTACAATGTGTGTGTTTTTGACAAAAACAAAAATATACTGAATGGACATTTAATGCACATCTGGTCATGAGCTCTATCAGATTATCCCCGCTGGAGGGAAAACTGAAATTGCATCAAAATCGGTTATCTCAATGCATTTGTGAAGGTTAATACTTACAGGGCACAAAAAAAAAAATACACAATAACACTTGAAAGAGCTGCCGAACACAAATACGCAATGCAGCTTTTTTTTTTTTTTTTTTTTTTGAACAACCCTCCTTTCAGTGATGGCTGCAGCAGTCAGAGCCTTAACTTGATTAGCGGGATAAACATCAGCTCAAAAGCATTAGTGGGGTATGGTATAACGGTGACCTCACTGATAATGCACACACACACTTAGCAAGCACTAAAACTAAGCTCGCCATGGGCAGCTGCCAAGGCCAATCAAAGCCCTCTGTACATCCTGGGAGCAGCTGTCTCGTCCAATAAGAGCTGCATGTGTGTCATCTGCCTTTCAGTTGGAAATGAAGTTCGGAACAGCACTGAGCGACGCTTACAACGTGTGTGTGTGTGTGTGTGTGTGTTGGACAGGAAGGGTTGTGTTGATCAAATGTCCCTTTCAGATTGTAGAATGGAAGACAAACTGTAAATCCATGAATGAAAGTCATGAAAGCTGCAAAAGTCGCTCCGTCTAATAACCGGCTGGGGTAGTTACCTCCCCAGCAGGCACTAGAACCCAGGATTTTACTATTTTCTCCACCATTTCATGCCCTAATTAGCCATCAAAGTACCATCGGTGCACACAAGGACCAGGCAGCCTCTGGTGACCTCAGTTGACCTCTGTGCGGGTCAGTTCCTGTGCCCAGGGGTGCTCAGGGGTGTGTGATGAGTCAAAGGTATTGACAAAGGGGGTTGAGGCGTTTTATTCCCGCCCCCACTCTCTGTAGTGTTGTCCCGTTCGCAGAAAAAAAAATCTGCAATGACTCTTGACTTTTGAGTGAACGAACTGTACTGAAACACTTACTGAAAAGCTTTGTTAATTTCACAGTACAGAGGGGCTGCGGGTGAATTTGATCCGTTGTCTCTTTCCCTGCGAATGACTGACTCATTGAAAACGACCTTCCACTCACTGATTCGGTGAATGACTCTTTTGAACGAATCTTTTTCAGGAACGGATTCTAATGATTCAGTACACCTTAAATAACTGGTTTGCCCGTCACTAACTGACGGGCACACAGTTCACAATATGGAGGGATGGCCAACTGAGGTGGACGTGTTCTCCAGACGAGGGTGCGATAGAGAGAACCCCCTGTTTCCTTCGCCTCGGAGCACAAAGTGTGTCTGTGGTGAGGTCAGCTGGTGACAGCTGAACGCTCCCGATCTGTGCACCTCAGCCAGCCTCTGCTCCGCATACTGACTGAAAAGGCTGATTCATGCATTCATCCCGGTGGCGAAAATGATTCACAGCTTTCACAACTGTGCGGACACACACATGCTACACAAACACATTTGGACCCCAAGCAGAGGCTGAGAGGTCTTAAACACAATCACCTTTTCTTCTTTGTTGGAAGGCAGGAAAAACAGTGGTGCGACACGGCGGCTTCTCTGCCCATGTGGAAAGACTCATGGGAGATTATCACAGCGTAGCCTGCGATGGAAGCGAACAAGGGCCCAGCTGTTTAACAGGAAGTCACCTCCGGCAGGCCCAGCGCCGCCAGCGGTCCTCTCTGCCCGGCCGACAGCCGGTCAGAGGAGGAAAGTCAAAACTGACACTGATATTACAAAGTCTCCAGGCTCAGAAAAGCTCCCTGTGTGTTTGGACTGCGTGAAAACAGATGGAGGGTGGATAGAGAGCAGGGACAGCGAGTACCGGTGAGGACATCCTCTGGCTCCACCGTGAAGCTGCACAGGGAGTCTGACTTCACAAATGCAGCGTTTAATTTTGTCCTGAAATCCAAATCCGAAGGGATATCGCGTCTTGAACGACGGAAAAAAAAAAGGGGTTTGAAAGTGTCGCACAGCTGCAGCCCAGTCAGACCTGCACATTGGACGTCTGATGGAACAACCACAAAGGATCGTTGTAAATTATTTCGACATGACGTTTAACTGCTGCCGCTGGGCCGCAGCCTGAGCACAGCTGAAGCTGCCTTTGACGCCTGCGAGCTTTGATGTGGCGTCAGATGTGCGCGCCCGCCCACGCAACTTCAGAGCCGCAGAGAGAGGAAGTGGAGGAGCGGTCGGACAGAGACGCACAGAGAACGCGCGAGTGAGAGAGTCGCACGCGGTCATTAGCATTGCAGATGCTCGTGATAGGAAGTGTCGAAAAGGCCTCATGCACGCAGCGTGAATCTGTGCATTGTCCGAGGGCCGCGCGGCGGTCCCACTGTACTCGGCCGTGTGGGAGTGGAGCTCGAGATGTGCGGCGGTCGGAATTTACTGTGGATATGTGTGGGATTCAAGGCTTTCCTCTTATCACAGCCAAATGTCAAAGTGAGGATGTAGCGGCGCGGAAAGAGAATAAAGCATAGCAGGAATACTTCTCAGGCTGTGTCAGCGGCATAGTTCACATTCAGCCGCCGACTCAAGTGAGGCGCTCCTGTTCCAGCTCCGAGGCCTTCAGCTGACGCGTCGACACGACAGGAAGATGACGATCAGACCGTGAACACACACACACACACACACACGCACACACCCTGCGCGCTGCACACCTGCAGGAGTGATCTCAAACCGTCACACTTTGACTGCTCCGTTCGTACGGATCCGCAGGAGCCACCGTCGACAGCGTTTCACTGACCGAGCCTGATAAAGGTGAGTGAGTCCTCTGTAACCTGCTGACAGGACAGGTCGCCTTTGTAGTCGCTGCTATCTCCCGTAACCCCCGCGATCCTCCAATCAGCGTGACGAAAGGCAGTTTAGCAACCCAAACGTGCGCCGCTTCGTGACCTCTGCTGACCACGGCGTGGTGCGTGAGCTCTGTTTGAAGTGTCACCGCCGCCCTCGGCTCCGTGACTGATGAACCGGTGACCTTGTCCTTCAGAGGCAGGAGGATCAATACATGCAAGGGCTCCTCCTGCCATCATCAAACACGCTGTATCTGTGTGTTTGAACACACACTTGTGATGTGTGTGTGTGTGTGTGTGTGTCCATCTGCATGTCTACATCTGGTGTGATTCCGATGCTGGAGGTGGAGGATCAATAGAGTGGGGGTGTATGAGTTAACATGTCTATTGATCAGCAGTGTTTGCTGGGTGTTTGAGCACACGGCCCATTAATCAGTAGCTCCATCGTTTTACAAAACGCCCCCTCTTCGCTGCATGGTTCCAGCATGACTCGGCCCTTTTTTTTTTTTTTTTTTTCATTTCCCTTGTTGATCGGACCTGGTACCTGCTTCTTCTGCCCCCCGGTGAGGTTCCAAGCGACCTGTAGAGTTCTGATCTGATCTGCTAAAGTGAAGTCCAGATGAACTTTGTGACTTCAGGTGAGACGGGTCATTGAAAATCGTTCTCAACGGACTTACCTGCTAAAATAAAGGTCTCCGTGACCGTGTCCATTCCTAACCCACAAACCGCACGTTCTCCATGTCCGTCGCGTGTAAAACACTGTCACCGTGGTTACACAAAGCCATCGCTGTGACATCACATGGAGGAGTAAGTGACTTGTGATGGAGTCTGAAACCAAACCAAGTCGAGTCGACCTGGAGCAAAGTTTAGTTCATGTCATGTTGCTGTCCAACCTTGGACATTTTCACGCAGGTTTTTTAAAATTTCTGAATCCATATTTTCATCTAATCATCACGCCGGAAAAGCTGGTTTCAAACTGCCAGACACTGGCGCCGAACATTCAGACGTTTTCAGTCTCAGATCTGACAGCTCTTTACATGTTTCTGAGACCAAAATGGGGAGAAAGCAGACGGATGCTGATTAGTCCCTCTACATCTAAGACGTGTTTTGCAAACAAGTAAAGAATCCTGACACACGAGGCAAATCTTTGACTATATTTAGCAGCAGACGAGCCGTCCTCTGCAGAGTTGTGTGATAAGAGGATGTTATTATTCCCATTTGGTATTATCACAACTGAACAGCAGCTCTCAGTTTGAATGTGTATGGGAAACGCTGATGACTGCGGCGGGCAGTATAAATGTCACGTCTGCTGTTGAGAATCCCTCAAATAGCCACTTCTACTCCACATTCACTCGCCTCAAATATGCACCTTAAAAACGGGACAGTCACAGCGGCTCTCTGACGGTCGGGTCCAGCCGCATAACTCGAGGGGCGAGGGCGTGTGCGCGTTTCCCAAACTCGCGTAGCAGCATGGACGGGGGAGATTCACGTCTCGCTGCAATCTGTCAGAGCCACAAGCAGAACGCTGACACACCAAAACAGGGGCTCCATTCTCAACCTAGATGAGTCACAGGGTAACTGGCACTGCTTGAGACAAGCACGTCGGCCCCTCGGTGCCTTGTGGCTGGAGCTGAGGGGATAATAAGAGAGCTGGCAGGAATCAGGGGCCGTTCTAATCCTAACCTTCACATAGACGGCGCTATTATCAGCCTTGTGTTTAAGTCAGATTACATGCTGCAATTAAAGGAGGCATCAGCGGGCTCTTTTATGGGAACCGCTACAACGAGGGCAAGGGTTCGGAGAATTCTGGAGAATTCCACAAGTCAACGCGCTGCCCTGGTGGTAACAGAGGAATGGCTGAGTCATGAGGTTCTGCTAAACATGGGTGGAGATGCAGAAACATGCAGAGAAATAGATTCACACCAAACTGGGGGAAATGTCACAAACTGCAAAAAGGTCATCGTAAGGCTATGAGTCGTTTGTTCTAGAACGCGGTGGACGATTTCCGGTTCATCCGTCGCGTCGGTGCGTGTTGCCGGGCAATCGGCGGCTAATGAATTTGGAGAGTGGGAGCAGATTAAAGGCTGTGTGCATTCCGTTCCTTTTCATGAGTCACACACGTAGTTGCTCGTCCACAAGGAGTCACAGTACATCTGTTATAAAGCAGATGACAGCTGGGTCAAAAGCAAGTCGATAGCAAACGAATAAATGAATAAACAAATGTGTAAATGAAGGAGCGAACAGACACATGAATACATAATTGTGAAAGGCCTTCTGTGCGCTCCTCCCCGCTGCACACAGCGGCGAGTGTGTGTGTGCCACTGACGAGGGGCCAATAGGGAAATCAGTGGAGACGCTTTAAATGCCTTCATGCAGTCAAATTGTTTTCAGATTTGCCATTGATGGACAGTTTCCTTTCAACCATTTAACTACCTCCACACACACACATACTCCTCCACAGCAGCGGTCAGTCGCGCCGAGCCTGGACATCGTTACAACGCTCTTTGCTCGACCCTTGCCCTCTGACCTGTGATCCTGACATGCTGTTGCATCGTGAGCCACGAAGGTGGCCAGGATGGAGGGACTAATCTGGGACAGGAAGTCACGGCCGGAAAAGAAGGAGAGGGGTGCGCGGAGGCTGATTGATACATGCCCAAATAAACCAATATAGATGAAAGGCGTAGATAAGACCTGACGGGGTGCTGAAAGCCCTCATATCTGCGTTTGCTTCGCTCGCTCGCTCTCAAAGCGCCGTAGAAACAGAAGTCCTGAGGTGTCAGGGATATCTGGAACTCCAGAGGCATCCGGCTTGGGCTCTGACTTGAACTTTACGCCTGATTAGTTGCAGGAGGTGGACAGAGGAGAGGAGAGGAGAGGAGAGAATACCTCTTATCATCATACTCTGTCTTGTGATCTTCAACAACCTATTCACCTGGGATGTAACTCTCACACCTCCTCCTGAAAAGAAAACACTGCAGTAACGGTGTGTATCCAGGCACTTGACTTTCTGCTCTCAGGGGGATGTACAGTGCACTTTGAGGCGTTTGCAGGATATATTGAATGGCACTGTGTCTGCGGGGTCCAAACTGCAAGAATAGGCGCTATTCAATTAATAGTCTTTAGGAAACCTGACCTTCCACCAAGACATGTCCGGACAAGCTTCAGGCTTCAGTGGCAGGGCTTTAGGAATAGATGGATGATGGATGGAGAGGGCTTTTGGAAGAGCGGGGGGTGGACCAGAAGTAAGGTAGAACACAGCTGGTGAAGACAGGAATAAGTGGCTGGATGCAAAAAGCTTGTTTTGGTCTTGTCACAGGTTTTCATCCAACTCACGTAAGCTGTTGGCCAGAGGATTTTATTTTTCTTGCTCAAATATTGACAGGTTCTTGGCAGATTTATCAGAGGATAATATTACACAAAGGACTGGAGACCGAGAAATGTATCTCCAAATTTCCCTCTTCACTTTTGGCAGAACGTGACCAAATGTGTGTTTTGTCATGTAGTGCGACAATTGAAGCAAGAAGACTTACTCCTACTCTGACTGTCTCGGTCGGACGAAAACTGAGAACAAATGATTTAAATGATAGTGATAACCAGTGATAACAGAAAGTGTCTGAGTGATAAGCAGACAGGCGTCTATCTGAATCACTTATACAATCACTGAATCAATTATATATATTATTAGCTGGTTTTCTGAACCTCAGCGTTATGACAGACTGCTGATCAGATTATATCAGAGCAGTATGTTAGTCGGAGGAATGTAATATTGATATGTTACAAGTAATGTGAAAAAAATGGGTAATTACCCAGGTATTTACACATAACGTGAAAACATGGGCGGTTTGCAAACGGTTTCCTGTCCTACTGGGATGGATGGGTTAGGTTTAGGGTTAAAGTTAGAGACAGCTAATTGATGATTGATGATGAATGATTGTTAGCTAGCTAGGTAGCTACCATAAGTAGCTAGCTTTGACAATAATAGCTAGCTTTGATAACGTTAGCTCACCAGCGAGCTATATGTACCTTTGTACATTACCCAAAAACGCCGGTACGTTGCATATTATCCTTTTTGTCTCTCCACATTACCCATAACATACTGTTTACATATAGTTTAAAACAGTTGAGACAATGTCTACACTATTGTTTCGGATTCAGAGAGCAGGGTCAGGATACGACACCATGTTTGTAGCCTCTGTTCACACTCTTATTTATCAAAGTCGTATTTATTAAAATATTGCTGCAGTCAAAGAGTTGTTGATACTATGTGACTTTTTTGAAATTAATAAATACACTGACTCTTTTTTGGAGCGATTTTCATTAAAACCTGAGCCATTATTACACACTGGATGTGTGCGCCGTCTGTTCTTGTTTATATTTCTATGTCAGAGTCACTCTCTTTTTCTTTCGGATGATTGTTCCGCACGTTTGAAACATGTTAAAATTAGTACACGGTCGGTGCCTCTGAGGTTTCGTTCCAGTAATCACGGTTGGCTGCAGTCTTTAAGTCAGAGTTAAATATCTTTACATACTTGCTAAACACACCCTCATCGCCACGGTCTGTTTTCACGTTGTACATGTTCTGGATATTCCCTGCAGTTTATGAGCTGCATGTGTGGCATTTGCTTCCCTCACATCTCTCCTTCATTCATTAACTACAGAGACGCTCCATTTCATGTAACACTGGCTGTCATTTTGAAAATTGGTGATGTGTCCAGAATCACTAAAGCGTGTCTTTTACAGAACCTCGTATACCTCTGTTTCTGTCAGTAACCACAGTGGTGAAGTGTGTGTTCATCAGGAGGCTTTTCTAAGAACTATAACTGTTCCTGCAACCCAGGAAGCAGCCTTCCAACCCTTAGACGCACACACACACACACACACACACACACACACACACACACACACACACAAAAGCATGGACACGGTACACAAACAGCAACATCTGCGCATGATGAAGTGGTCAGCGCTCCAGTAAAGAATTAGCTGAAACTTTAAAGGCATTCCTTCATTTTACAGCAAGGTGAGCGAGAGAGATGGCTGACGGTAACGAGGAGGCAAACAGCTCAACTGTCATTCTCACCGCCTTCCTGATCCCTATCGCAGCTTTCCACCAGGCCAAACAAACAAACAAACAACAGCACAAACAATGCCAAGGTAATTGACATTCCTGGTGAGGTGGAACACAAGCCCCAGCGGGACTGTGTGTGTATCTGTGTGTGTGTGTGTGTGTGTGTGTGTGTGTCACCACTGTCAGTCATTGCAAGGCTCACTAGCTGCTCACTATCCAGATTCAAATGCAGGAAATTGTTTTTGCAGCAGAAAGTGGGAATGAGCTGAGTTAATGTGTGATGAGTTAGCGCCTCATGTCCCGCTGCTCTCTGTGAACTGGTCAATTATTCATTAATATGAAGCACAGTGAACGTGCACACGCCTGTCCCTCGCTTGCATGGGAAATAGATGTGAAAACAGAACATCATCACTCAGCTACATCACATAGGATAAGTTCAGGACCTGATGGGAATTTACAATCATCGTTGCTGCAGGATGCAGAGAGGAGCAGATGGGTGTGATGGGAGCAGCATAGAAACCAGGGAATTTCAAGGACAAAACAATTACCCTGAGCTAAGATGTTTTACAGGTTGATAAGTAAAAGTCCATCCCCTCCTCTTCTGGTGAAGATGGATAAGAATGTGGAGATAGAATACAATGACCCACCGTGAACAGGAAATGGCAGTACATTAGTGGCCCAGAAGGCCCAGTGCTGTGCATTATGCACTGTGCGTTGGGCACAAACGCAGTGACCCGAATTTACACACATGATGACCCCAAGAATCCGGTGAATTTTCAAAATGATGCACAGAACACAGATTCCCAGCCGCCCGGACGGAAGATGGGAATTCAACTATATGACAACGCGCGTATCTGTTCTACTGCATGAACACAAAGGAACACTGGGAATTTAGTCAACATTAACAGCAGTATTCAGTGCAGCATAAATTGTTCTGGTGGTGGAAAATCTATTCATGTGACCTGAGGTCTTTTTGGGACTTTGGTAAGTAGAAGTGAATGGTGGGGGTGTGCGGGGGGTGGGGTCCTGCAGTCGATGCCACATGATCCAAACGACTGCGACTCACTACTGAGAATTGTAAATACAGATCAACACATTAGTGCTTGAATTGGAATATCGACGGGGAAAACATTTCAGTAACACTTGGATTTGCATAGATGCTGCCCACACGAGATCAATACCTGAGTCGATGGAACACCTTTGAACAATCCCAGCGTCAGACGCTGACATGGGAATGAATGACTGACTGACTCTGTCTGACAGACAGACTGACAGCTCTCTGCCGTGCCACATTCCTCCTGCGCTGAGTAATGGCATGTTTCAGCTCAGACACCACTTTCTCAGCGGACTCTCAGCGAGTGGGTAATGCGGAGTGTCACACACCCTCTCCGATCCCGGGCCAAGCTATCCAAACAGCACCAGCGAGCAGGGGGAGGAAATTGAATTTCCCCCCTCAAAGACAGGCCTCCAAATCCCCATCAACAGGAGCTTAGAGAGCCTGCAGTCCATCAAGTTTCATCTGCCTCGGTGGTCCAACCAATCAGGGCCCTTACATCGACGCGCTGTGCTGGCGTGCGTGCACGCTCAAATAAATCGGCAAAACGTCAGCCCGGGTGCACGCGGGCGCTCAAACGCACAAACAAGTACACGCACACGGAATCAAGCAAATGCAAACATGCAAACACATAATCCAACCCCTCCTCCCTGCATCCGCCTCTGCATCAACTATCAACAATCTGAGGCATTGTGGAGCCTGTGATCCTGTGACCTCTGACTCCTGGAGTTAACCCCAGAGCGGCCGGTGGTGAGAGGTGAACCAGACGGCTCATTGAAAGGCGCTGAAGTTCCCATGAGAACGGGGCCAGGACTCTGATGACGGCGAAGGGGTCGGAAGCAGAATGCAGAAGCAGACTGAGAAAGTCATTTGCTGTGATCACCACGAGAGTGAGGAGATGATAAGTTGTTCAGTGCCCTCACAGAGAACCACCCAGTGGTCTCGCTCAGGGCTCAAAGATATGAATCTCCAGAGTATCTGGAATGAAACCAAACCGATGCGAATGTAACCTGAGTACAAAATTCATCCAAAACTCTTGTGTGCCAGATTTAACCCCTCCTTCAATGCTGTGTTGACAGTCTAACACACAACAGCTGCTCCCCCTCCCCACACACACATACACACACACACACACACACACACACACCATCGCACTATCCCGGCTGCAACACCTCTCTTCGGGCATCCAGGGCCGTGACCCCAGTTCCTCCCAAACAGCCAAGGGTCTTGCAGTCAAAGGACTGAAATACCCGTCAAGTAAATGGAAACAGGTCACAGAGTGACGCTGACCGCATTTCTTTTATTGACTATTGTTCTGAAAATGGCAGAAAGAAGCGCTGGGCAGAGGATGATTAGCAAGATATAAAAGAGCATGAGGTGGCCCAGACCTGCAGGACAGTTTTTTTTTTCCATTTATTTGCAATAAACATGCTTTGTGAGACACTGATTAGTCGTGGATCTCATAATTCTGCCTTGAAAATGATGTTGACGATAAAAACAAAAAAAAAAGTATCTCTAAGTGAAGGACGATAGACTAAGCAAACGTTTGCAGAGCTGAGGCCTTGGAAACAGTCTCTGGCTGTGCGTGAGGCCGACAGCTCTCCACGAGGAAAAGGTGTGGTGAAGCACGAGAGCGGTTACGTTGTGTGACGAGTCTACTTAAGCAGCGTTTTTTTTTTTTTTTTTTGATTGAAGGCTCAAACAACCACAGCTGAAGTCAGACATAAACACACGCACCGTATACAGTTCCTCACACATACCGACGCGCAGAAGCTGTGAACATTACGACTGCATGGACGCGTCCAGAACACACACACACACAAACATCAACCTCTAAAATTTCAAAGTGGTCATGTGGTATGCAGTCGTATATACATCTGCGCAGACACACTCGCTAACAGTGGTCTATATCCTGTGAGGCGGAGCTCTAAACAATGTATCCTTTAGATAAGGATCTGATTGCTGTGTGTGTGTGTGTGTGTGTGTGTGTGTGTGT
>JBBMJM010000003.1:2172166-2183326 GCA_037832705.1 Centriscus cristatus | reverse complement strand
ATTATTGTCCGTTGTTGTCTATTATTGTCCGTTGTTGTCTATTATTGTCCGTTGTTGTCCGTTGTTGTCCGTTGTTGTCCATTGTTGTCCGTTGTTGTCCATTGTTGTCCGTTGTTGTCCATTTGTGTCCGTTGTTGTCAATTATTGTCCGTTGTTGTCTATTATTGTCCGTTGTTGTCCGTTGTTGTCTATTATTGTCCGTTGTTGTCCGTTGTTGTCCGTGTTGTCCGTTGTTGTCAGTTGTTGTCAGGTTTTGGCACCGTTAACGAGCGCCGTTCATTCTTCAGGCCTCCAGCGCTGAGAGGTGGAATTAATCATTCAAGCTGCACTCGTTTGAAAGATGAAGAAAACTCAATACGTGGAGGCGTTCAGACAGGGGTCACTGCAGTACTGCAGACAGATGAAATCGGGGCCCTGTAGGACCGATGGACGTCTGTCATCTGTTCAACTGCCGTCAGCCGCTCTGAGTGCTGCTCCTGGTCCAACCTCAGTGGACGCTCGGGTGTTTGGGCTGTCAGCCAGTGACGGCGTCTCCAAACCTCCAGTCCTGGAGAAGAGCAGCTCAGCTGGTGAGTGACATTCTGACACAACCCTACATCCCCTACAACTCTACTTCCCCCTCTCAAACAGGCCCCTTACTCCCTGTGAGTGCTCCAGCTACTTATAAAACATGGAAGAGTAGTTTAAGACCCAAATTGGTGTATAAAATATGGCTTTAGTCAAAGTGGTTTAAAAACCACACACACACACCATTGTTCCCGTTTTCAAATGAATGCATCAACTTCTTAAGACTCTGGAAGCTTCAGTGCTCAGTTGTCGGAGGGACACTGCCCCCTACTGGCTGCATGGAGCCACAACATTCGGACCTATGAAAGGTAAGGGTCTTACTGTTTAACTGGTGCACCATATTTGACCCCAGATTCCTGTAACAGAAACCCTCCTGCTCTGTGTATAGAACGAGCTTCACTGTGTGCTTATGGTCACCCCCCCGTTTTCCCCATCATGACACCAGATTTGGGTTCCCATGCTGACACTACTGATTATCCCAATACACGTGCTGAGAACAAAAAAATGAGACAGAAGCAACGTTGTAGTCTGGCAAAGCGGTTTAATAGGCGTCACATGGAGGAAAAGGCTCCCAACGGTAAAATCCTCAGTCTTCGTGTGGGTGGGGGCCTGAAGAGAAAATTCAAAAAGCACCCTCACCTCAAAGCACCGTCCTCAAGTGCCACCGTTGCCATTTGGGAATCAGCACAGTGTTTGTTCACATGTTCAGCATTATTACTCACATTAACAGAGATTTCAGCCATGTCTGTGGAACGTTTCCCAAACATATGCGGGACTAGTGCTAAGGGGGTGGGGGCTGCCAGCGTTAGTCCTCCTGTGGTTTACCTGAGCTCGGAGTGATGGCTGAATGAGACCGCAGGCTGTTCAAAGCGCTCCTCGACGGCCTTCAGCTTTCAGACGTCACCCTGCCCCCACACACTTGTGGGACTCCAATCAGCGGCTCATGGTCAGGCCCCTGCAGACTTCAGAGACTGACTCAGGGGGGGTAGGAGCAGGGTGACGCCTCAAACCTGGAGGATGGGCCCCCGAGGACCGGTTTGGAAACTGCAGCAACAGGCGAGCTAGCATTCAGCACTACCTGCTAGATAAGAGGATTTCATAGACACCTCTGATACCAAACATTGCATTAATAAAAAATACACCTGAATTCTCTTTATGTACAACTGGAGGAAGAAAAAAACCATTTCATCTGCATATTCAAGATTCTTTTTAATATTAGGTATAGACTTTCTGTATTAGAAATAGCTCTATTTTCTGAAATGAAGATCTTTGAACTAATAGTGATCGTCTCATCCATAAATCCTTGTCAGTACAATATTTACATATAATACAGAGCCCATTTAATCTGCAACAATATTAAAATAAATGTCCAACAGATACAAAGGTTTTCAACTCTATAGTTCATCCTTGTCGAGGAGTCCTTATAAACCACAAAAATGTATATCCGTTCTCCTCTCACAAACTTTTAAGTGCAAACGTTTCCAAATAAAAAACTAGGATTGCAGCGCCCAGCATCGTGACAGAGGGCGACAACGAGCCAGTTCCACAGCTGCTTCCAACGCACTCTTCAAAATATCCTGCGTGTTTTCCACTGCTACGAATCCAACATGTGGAAAAACAGACAACGGGCATGAGGGAAGAACCAAATCTGGGAACCGAACCAAAGAGACGCGCCCAACGCTGCGCAGGTGTTCAGAGATTGCAGCTGCAGTGGGTGGGGGTCACCCAGGGGGTGAAAGACAAGACATGAGAGAGAAGCCAGGTTGGGGATACGCTGCAGCTTCCGGATGATCCCTTATCTTTTCCCTTTATAGGTAAATGACCAAAAATGGACAAATCAAACCCACAAAGATGGTTCGGTTAAGGCTTAAACAGTGTCTAGTCCTAAGAGACCTACAGGCACAAAGGATCGGGTACAGGAGTTCTTCAGGATAGATGGGATTGACAGTAGATGGGGGAAACGTAGCGGGGGTCAACCCCTCCTGGAAACCTTCTGGACAATTTAAAGCTCTTTCTTCAAACAGCTCCCTTGTTTAAAAGGGGATTTCAGAGTGACTGGGTCCCACAAACAGCACGAGGCTGGTGACGGGGATGAGAGTGGAGGTGGAACTGGTCATGTGTGTGAAGAAGCGCTGTGGGGGCCTTGGTCATTCCCGTCTCTGATGCACGGAGCTGTCATTAGCAGCACCTGCACTGGGGCTACACTACAGTTCCAGTGGGGGAGTTGGCTGGGTTGCTTTGAGATGATAGCGTTCCCTGTGGAGAGACAGACAACACACATTGATAACAAACAACGGTGTAGTCGGAGGCAGAATACTGAGGCCACGAGGTTTACTGTCCAAACAGGATGTGCTAACAACCAGGAAGAGGCTCAGGAGTTTGGTATCTTCTTAGAATGACCGAAACCTTTGGCTGCTCGACGCGAGGTTAGAGGTGTCACATGACAGTATCCTCGAGAGGCCTGTCACTCACCACTTTCCCAGGCCGAGCCCATGTGCAAACGAAACCCTCCTGACAGGCAGTAACCAGACAGTCCTCGAGGAAGATCAACACAGTGAGTCTCTCGTGAGCGATTTTCTTGCACACCAGCGGCTCCAGCAGCGGTACTTCCTCCATGCGCGGACACAACGTGGTGCCCAGAGTTTTTGCTGTGTCAGCTTTCGCAGTTCGTGCTGAGCTAAGCTGGTTGAGCTTGTCGCTGCTCTTGCTGCTGATGTGACCCATGCTGTGGTTTCGCTTGTGGTCCTTCTCATGGCGCTCCCTGCGCGAGTCGTGTAACGTCAGAGTTGCAAACTTACTCACACCGGTGGCAATGAAAGCACTGTCAATGATGCTGTTGCCCTTGGTGGTGGTGGTGGTGGTGGTGCTGCTGCTGCTGCTGCTGCCGCCTGTGTGACTGTTCGGGGTGCTGCCCCCTGCTGGGTTGGAGGATTGTGGTAAGCTGTTCGATCGAGGCAAGGTGCATGGGAGGGAGTTTGGTGCGTTACCACTACTGCTGCTATTGCTGATATTATCTTTACCGTTGGTGCCGCTGCTGTTGGACGTAGTAGTGGATGTAGTCGTAGCAGCAGCAGTAGTAGTAGTAGTAATAGTAGAAGTAGTAGTAGTAGTAGTAGTCAGAGCTGTAGTTTGTCCAGTGGCTTGAGGGCTGGTGGCACTCATTACATTAGTGTGAGTCCTAGTGCGAGACAGAGGAAGATGAGGGAAGAGAATGTCCTCGGTGAGGTCCCATAGACACAGCTGAGTATCCTGGCCCACTGACCCGAATCGATACGTCACGCTAACAGGCCGGCTGTCTGTGGAGTTTCTCTTGGAGAGTCGTGAATGTGAGCTGTTGGCTCTGTCTCTGCCTGCGCCAAAGTGAATCTGCTCATGGAAGTCCTCGTCGCTCCCACTGAACTCTGCAGGGGGGTCACCGTCCTCCACGCTGGTGGTGCAGTGGTCAAACGCCACCACGCTCACCCAGGACTTGTGACCATGCCCTCGTGCGATCACTCTGCAATCCGAGAATGACCACACGGTCACCAGATCGTCCTCCCCTCCTGCCACAATGTACCGTCCGTCAGGGCTCCAACACACACACAGTAAGCCCCCGAAGTAGCTCTTCATTGTTCCGTGGAGCTCTGCGCCGTCGAAGCCAAACACCCGCAGGAAGCCATCCTGGCTCGCACAAGCCAGAAACTTGCCGTCTGGGGAAAAGGCGAACTCGTTGAGCGCCCCGTCGCCCACTGTCCACCGCAGCAATGGATTACGAGCTGACTTGCTCTTGCACGTGTGCACAGCATAGTTCTCCCCCTGCTTCAGGAGCTGGTAGTGAGGTGCTGTGGTGCCACAGGTGTTTTCCACGTTGTACAGGTACATGCTGCCGCTGGAGTGAGCCACCAGAAACAGGCTTTCCGAACCAGGAACCCATCGCACACATGTTACTCGTGACTTGTCTATAAGTCTCTGGGGGGAGGTGGGAGGGGGGGGAGAGAGGGAGGAGATGGAGAGAAGTTGCTGTCAGTATATTTGAGCTGGAAAAAGTGAACGTTTAGCAAAAGGCTCACTGGAACCCACTGGACCCACCTCCTCATTGAAGAGCTTGCTGGTTTCCTTTTTTATTGGGTCAATGAGCTGCACCTGACCTGCTGAGAAGCCCACTAGCAAAGAGACACTCTCTGCTGTCGCTGTGAGGGGGTTGAAGTCGTGACACGTGGGCTGCGTTCCTTTGTATATCCTCTTGTCGATGGGCTTACTCAGATCAGCAGCCTGAAATGGGAAACAGGCAGAGATGAAATCAAAATCAAAATTAAGGTTTGGGCACCACCGACCCCAAAACACTCCACATTGGCCCCAAAGACAGTTCAAAGTAGGTATTTGGTCAGAAAGGTTTAAGTGTATAAATAATAGTATCCGACCAAGACAGCATAAATCCTTAAAACCTGTTTCAACTAAAACCCACTTGGTCCAAACACATCCAAAGCACAGACGATTCTCTGCTCACTGACTACTACAAATCCTACTCCTGGGTTCAAAAGACCAAGACTCCTTGCGAACAGAGCATGTGCAGAAAACAGGTTCATGTTCCTTTTGATGGGGGTATCCCGCTAGGAGTGTACGTGACCAAATATTCTGGTTAAAAGGATGTTCCCATGGCCGTGATTGCTAATATTCTGGTTAGAAAAGGGTTGTTGGCTGCATGTAAACGTAGTCACTGTTAGTGGAGCACGACAGTAACTAAAACTGACACCTGGGAAGTCCTTATCCCCAGAGGCAAAGAAGCAAAACTCTCAAGCTCCTAATCGTCGCAAATCTTTGGCAGACGTTTTGGCCACCAGAGCTGCCTGCCTGTCTGGTTACCACAGTATTTTAAACAATGTTTGTATCATCGCCTTGACTAACACAACGTCCCTGAAACCATCACAGCTGGTGGAGAATGTGGCACGACTGCTTGTTGTTGAGGTTCGTACTCCACACTGCTCACGGACCTCCCTGGCCGGACACTAGGCGCGGGTGGTCGTGTCTTTGTTTCCTTCCTGACAAGTCTGAAACATGATCTCTTTTGGATGCTTCAAATGATGACCCAGTGAATACTTGTGATGGACAACATGTTGACACACCAGTGAACGGACTGGAGCTCGTGTTCAGGGGGTGATGTCAGACTGGCAGTAGGACAAAATCATGTGGCCCATTCGATGATGGGATGTATACCTATATTATCATTTGTCATCATGTCGGTATTGGTGTGTGCGTATGGTGCATAGAAGGATGTTACACCGTATCGCTCACATGTTTCTATCATTTCAAGCACGATTGTCCTGACAGTTACAAGTTGTCTATGTGTGACTTAATGATTAATGTTTGACACAGGAGGTAGGTGGCTGACACAATTTCCACATGTTCCTAAATTGTAATTGGTTAACAATCCCTATTCCTGAATGCGGAAAATTGTATGGTTGACTGTTAATTAAATTATACAGTCATCATACATGTTAGGATGCTAATAATAATAACAAGAAGAAGAAGAAGAAATTTAGGCATGTATCAAATCATTTTCTACTCCTGCTTTATCGTCAACGTCCACCTCATGGACAACCACATCTCAGCATGATGACCACCACTCAGCTCTGAGTTCACTTCGTCAGTTTGCCACTGCGTTTGTCATCCTCCCTGCGGAATAAACCCAACTGGGCTGGCTGTACTGGCATCAAGCAGTGAGAGACTAAACACTGGGTCACGTCACATCCGAACCCTGACAGAGACAAACGTCAATAGCGACCATTCCCACATCTCACTGCACATCCTCAATGTGCACACTCGACTTTGCGACGACGACGATGATGATGACGATGATGATGATGCTATTGGAGATACTGTTCTGTTGACAGGTTTGAACTCGAATCTGTTCGTCGTGTGAAAAAGATAAACAAACGCACCTTGAGACGTGACGTCTCTGATGTCAGACAAGTTACTGGGAGCACTTCCGTCAGGCAGCCATACAGCTGAGGCAAACTACCGCTGAGTGGACTTTGCATTGTGCACAAGTCTAATAAAACAACTGTGGCCATGTTAGCTAAGAATGCTAATTAGCTCCAAACTTAGCTGGTTGCATGGCCTTGTCTAGACAACCTGCGCACTTGAATGACAGAAGCACCGACAGCTGACAGCCTGGGCATTTAAAGACGTTCACTCCGTGAGCCGCTGCTTGGGAGCGCGGGCTTCATGGCGACACTCATGTTTACCTTTCTCACGCCTTTGTAGATATAAAAGTATAGTTCCCGGCCCACATTGAAACAGATCCTGTCGCCGTTGCCGGACTGGTCGTTCACATTGACGAAGGAGACCTTGACGGGATTCGATCCCTGCGAATTGAAAGGCACCCTGTTGGGGCGGCTGTATTCGGAGTGGGTGAGGAGTTTGTAGACGCCTTCCCGTGTGGTGAATTGAGTTTTAATTTCGTTCGTCTCCTTCCCTCCTCCCTCCGCCGCCATCTTGGAAATTAGCGTTCATCCTTGTCCAAGTCCCGGATGTTACCGCGAGCGCATGCGTAGCTGTGTGACAGTCCGGTGCGCATGCGTGCAGAGGGGCGTAAACTTGTGAGCGTGAGGAAACGGAGCGATATTGTATAGTGCAACTACTAAATATCCATATATACGTTTTTAATTAAATACATTATTCTGTAATAATTTTATTGCAAGAGCCATAAAGTTAAATGTAGAAAGGTATAATTAATATATCATAACACCATTACCTGAACTATGAAATAAAAGTAGATCGCTAAATACATGAGCAGTCTTTCATTTAGCTTCTTTACATCATCGATATCTGCCAGTGAATTGCAACACACGTGCCCTATCCATGGTCATACAGTTGCATAAACAGGCTGCAGGAAGCTTCCAGTCGTGTCTTCTGTCAGACATTTGGATTACATAACAGATCTGTGGCATACACTGCCATCCACTGCCCTGGGTGTTTACTACATTATATTATATAGCTATCAGTCAACCCTGAGTACACTGCACTGTTTCCGTTCTTTCATACAAATCTGGGAATTAAAAATACCCTGTAAACATATTCATGAGCTTGTATGAATATTGTGCAAGTTTTTCCCTGTTTATTCTCATGATTATAATAGTAAAAAAAAAAAGTTTTCCTTCAGTTTCAATGTATATTTCAAGAAATCCAGTTGACAATTGACACAAAGTAAATTTGTCCTTCTGCTTTAGTCTATTATTCACTATTGAATTGATATTTATCATGATATGGTGCGGTTGAATGTCAAAGCACACTGCTTTTCCTTGCTCTTATCTTGCACCACAGATTGATGTAAGTTACAATCATGAAACAGTTCATCAATAATAATTATAAGCTGAATGACAAAGAGGTTAGCTTCACTGTGTAGTTTTGTTTCGAGCAGATGTTGCACATGATCTGTGTTGATCAGCCCAAATACACCCAATCTCTCAGGCCAAAAAAAGACGTGGTTGTGCTTTCTGTAGGAGGCCGTGCAGTCTGTGTGAGTCCAATGGGACACGACAACAGCAGCTGATAGTAATGGCAATTCACAGCTGTGGTGCTTGTGGGGGGGGGGGGGGGGGGGCGGGGGCCTAATAGTCAGACAAGCTATCAGGAGGGCTCTTGTCCTGAGTGACAGGCACTACTTGGGACCATGATGCCCTATAAGGGCACATAAACTTTAGGGCTCACCACATCCCTTCTCGTGCTTTGCTTAACACCCCCTTTGCAGTGAACGGATCTTCTGGAAGCTTCTGAATGGGAGCTTCCAGAAACCACCCCTCA
This sequence comes from Centriscus cristatus, assembly GCA_037832705.1. Classification (NCBI taxonomy): domain Eukaryota; kingdom Metazoa; phylum Chordata; class Actinopteri; order Syngnathiformes; family Centriscidae; genus Centriscus; species Centriscus cristatus. The sequence goes on along the minus strand of JBBMJM010000003.1, from coordinate 2,174,977 downwards.
GTATAAAAAGACACCGGCATGTCGTAGGGTCTGCATAGTCAGAAGACGCTCGCTTCACTACGTCAAGAGAAATTTGAGAGACTGCCCTCAATAGCGGCCACGCAGCAAGATCTGGAGATCGGCATTAAAAGAAGACAACCTCAGTGAGACATTTGAAGACTATCGAAGACCATTAATTCATTCAAGGTAAGCCTGGAAACACCTGAAATCAAACATAGGCTGTATCTGTATTGTACATGTAGTGTTAAGGTAGAATCATCAGTAGATTAGCTGAGATGTTTGTATGGCATATACTCACTAGTAAATAAATTACATAGTGATTCAGCGAATAAACTCCATTCATGGATTGTACTTAATCCTGATGTCTGATTTCAGCATATGGGATAGTGCTTGTCCTTTTAGTGTCTTTGTGGAGCTAAGGAGCACATGGCATGGAGGGTGACCCTGAGTAAAGGCAATGGCGGATATAAAGAAATCCTATTGGCACAAAGAGCAGACTTAGGCAATCCACATTGTGATGAACAGAAATGTTAAAAAGTAATGTATACATTACATTAAAGTAGTGTATATATCTATAATTATATATATTATATATATATATATTGGGCCCACTGAAGAATGTCACTAAGTTGTAATGAGGAAATGACTATACCTGCATACATATCTCGGTACCTACTACAGCTTCTTCATGATGAAGTGTCAGTTCAGTTCAGTTCTTCTTGTGCTCTGCCATTCTTTTCTTATATGAAGGTGTTGAATGACACATGTTGAATCCACTGGGGGGATGGTAAAGGATCAAACCCCACCCATTGCCAAGTGTTTGACTGACAGATGGAACATGTGCTGCTCTACCATCTGCAGTTGCTACCCCCCACCCTACCCCCAGCCATGTGGCTGTATTAGGCAGCGTGACTTCTAATGAAATAGCTCCAGATAAACTTTAATAATAATAACAACACCAACAATAATCATTTTAATCTGATTATTATGAATAGAGATTCAAGTAAATTGTTACTATACTATTATAGAAACACACACAGCATTTTTTGACTTTTCCAACATATTTGCCTGCTTGAAAATCGATATTGTAGACAGGTGTGGGACAGACAGGTGTGCAAAGACTCACTGAAAGCACAACACGATGCCTGTTTCTCTGCAGATGCCTGAGAATGCAGGACATGCTATGGAGGACGATATGGAGACCTTTGCCTTTCAGGCTGAGATTGCTCAGCTCATGTCACTTATTATCAACACTTTCTACTCAAATAAAGAGATCTTCCTCAGAGAGCTCATCTCCAATTCTTCAGATGTATGTGAGATAAGTATTTTCTCTCCTTGTTAATTACAAACCTACCACTCAAGCCAAATTAATTCACAAATCTGTGACAGGCGCTGGACAAAATCAGATATGAAAGCTTGACAGACCCCAGCAAGCTTGATTCCTGCAAGGAGCTGAAGATTGAAATCAGACCTGACCTGCACGCTCGCACCTTGACCCTGATCGACACGGGTATCGGCATGACCAAAGCCGACCTGATCAACAACCTGGGAACCATTGCCAAGTCTGGCACCAAGGCCTTCATGGAGGCTCTGCAGGCTGGAGCCGACATCTCCATGATCGGCCAGTTTGGTGTTGGTTTCTACTCTGCCTACCTGGTGGCTGAGAAGGTGACAGTCATCACCAAGCACAACGATGACGAGCAGTACATCTGGGAGTCTGCAGCCGGAGGCTCGTTCACAGTCCGACCTGACAATGGTACGATTTATTGGTACATCAGTATTTGCCCTTGTTTATGATCATGGTTTGCTAAATTTCTGGGCCTGGCGCTCTTTTAGGAGAGTCCATTGGTAGAGGCACCAAAGTGATCCTGCACCTCAAGGAAGATCAGACAGAATACTGCGAGGAGAAGCGTGTCAAGGAAGTCGTGAAGAAGCACTCCCAGTTTATCGGATACCCGATTACACTTTATGTAAGTTCTTACACAGGCTTGTATGCAACACTAGTTAGCTTACCGAAGCTAATCTAACACCTAATGACTTGTCACTAACGAAAGGTGGAGAAGACAAGAGAGAAAGAAGTGGACCTTGAAGAGGGAGAGAAGGTGGAGGAGGTTGAGAATGATGCTGCTGAGGACAAAGACAAACCCAAGATCGAGGACGTGGGCTCCGATGAAGACGAGGACACAAAGGAAAACAAGAACAAGAGGAAGAAGAAGGTGAAGGAAAAGTACATAGATGCTCAGGAGCTGAACAAGACTAAGCCCATCTGGACCCGTAACCCCGATGACATCACCAATGAGGAGTACGGAGAGTTCTACAAGAGTCTCACCAATGACTGGGAGGACCACCTGGCTGTCAAAGTATGCTGACGGTGAAAAGGGGCATCGCTGTGAAGTCTCCTTTCTGGTTGCATCATGAGTTTAATCTAATTTCTTGTCTCTGCAGCATTTCTCGGTGGAGGGTCAGTTGGAGTTCCGCGCGTTGCTCTTTGTGCCCAGAAGGGCTGCGTTCGACCTGTTTGAAAACAAGAAGAAGAGAAACAACATCAAGTTGTACGTGCGCAGGGTCTTCATCATGGACAACTGCGAGGAGCTGATTCCAGAGTACCTCAGTGAGTACTTCACCTCGACACGTTCTGCTATTCTCTGTAAAAATGGACGTATCTTTAAAACTCCCTTCAAGTAGTTTGACATAATTAATGAACTGTCACCAATAAATCACTTGATTAATGTGTGTTGTCATTTTTCCAACCAGATTTCATCAAGGGTGTGGTGGACTCTGAGGATCTGCCCCTGAACATCTCCAGAGAGA
>JBBMJM010000003.1:2122014-2133495 GCA_037832705.1 Centriscus cristatus | reverse complement strand
GACAAATGGTGCATTTGGGTCTTCTGAGAATCATAAATGAACATACTGACAACAAATTTTCTGAAACAAGGAGGTTTTAATCAAAAGATGTGACATATACAATTATAAAATAATTTACATGGCATGCCTTACTATCCATTCACTATAAACATTCAGTCACCAAATTAGACGCAGATATTTTTTTTTTTCAAGTGTTTTTGTCATTTAAGTCTACATCTACAAATACAAAGCACATCTCTTCTAAAGAAAAGCCAAATCCTACAATATCTACAACAGGTCGCCTCGTGAAATCAGTGAATCCTTTAGTTCATCGGCAATTCTGAACATGAGCTCAGTGGCTTTCACTTGTGAATGGTGTGAATGGTGTGAATGGTGTGTGTGTGTGTGTGTGTGTGCGTGCGTGTGTGCGTGTGTGCGTGTGTGCGTGTATGAAGCCATGACCACATGTTTGAAGATAGATTCAACACTGAGGGGTTTGGTAGACTGCACAGCTGAATACACACATAGCTTGACATGACACTTACACTCTACAGGACTATTCTACCAACAACACTAAACTGGCCACTGACTCATTCACATTGTCTCCACTCAACGCAAACTCCACAAAACACAGACAACCTGCCCGTCCGTTCCACCCTCCTCCTAACCCCCGTTTCCCTTCTCACAAATCAGGCTACACTTGAAACAAAATGTTCAACACAACAAAAATGTCCAGAACGGTTCTCTTGAACAGTTCAACTCACAATACACAGCATGTATAGATACTATATCTCCTTCAGGAAATTATCTCATAAATAAAATGTACAAACCAGCATTTGAGTTGCTGAACGTAAAGAACTGTATTAAAATGTGGTCAAAAGTGATGACAAAGGATTCTCTTCTTAAAGAAAATATTGCACAATTAACATAAAAAGATGACTTTTTGATGCCATGCTTATTTTTTTTATCAGTAGAGTTTGTTCCATCAGCCCTCCTCTAACCGACATGCATGTCATGGTGATAAAGGAATATCACGCTGACTAATCTCATGGATTCATAGACCAGATCTGGTCCTCAGTGAACTTACTGTCAAATGTAGATTTTGGCACAAAGGTTTGTGATGAACCCAATCACTCCCACTTTTTTTGTTTTTGTTTTGTAAATGCCAATTGTCCCCTAATCATGCAACAATCACCACCCACCTCTTCCTCCTCCTTTCTACGGTATTTTCAGGTCATAAACTAAAGATAAACCAGGTTACACTGCCAAACCACAGATCTCTGGAGCATCGTCCTTCATTCGCATTCTGACTTCTATAGTTCAGTGAACGTGATCTGAGCTCGTCTTTCCCGTCATGTGGCTGTAGCTGTCAGATGTAACAGTACTTTGCGCCGCACCTGTAAATGACACTGATGACACAGTGGAGACAGGTGTACACAAAACATCTGTCAGAGTTGCCCGAGTCTCTTTAAAACATGTTCATGTCTGATATGTATATACACGACTTCTGAAGAGAGTATGAAATGGCATAGGAGGAATTACAAAAATATTTCCTGTACCTCACTAACATGTTTCGTGTGGTCTTAAAAGAGTAGGGTCAGTCCCTAAAGACACTCACTTCACAGAAGTGACAGAAGGTGACAAATCACGTTGGGCCCGGTGAAATGATGTCCGTTGTCACCATATGGGAGATATTTCATTAAGTACAGGAGACGTCAGTCAAAGCTGTTCCACATGACCCACCTAACTCCCCAGTAGGATTCTAAGCGTCTCCCAAATGAAGCAGGTAAGTTCAAACCCAATGTCGACAGAGTATGAAGATTCTACACTACAAACAATGATAAGGAAAAGTCATATTACAACACATAACAAAATGTACACATAACTTAGTCGCAGTGACGTCTTCATCCTTCCTCAGAAAGCCCTCGGCTGAATTCACTTGACCTTCAATTGTGAAATGTGTGACCTCTTAATGCTGCTAAATAACGCGTGTCCAAACCTTTGAGATAGTACGACGGCAGAGAGAATAAAACATGACAAGCAGTGGAATAAAGTGGTAACGTTTCACTGAAGGTGTGTACAGCAATGGATTTGAGTGCCCAGTAGTACCTGTGTGCTCTGGCTTTGAGCTCCAGAGCGTTTTCAAGTATTACTGCTTTCTGAAGACTGCACCATGTCAAATTCTCTCAGGGAACTGAATCATGTCGAGCAGCTTCTAAGTAAAGCAGCAGTTATGTGCATGATGATTCCCGACGCTCGGCTCTTTGGCCCTCCATGTATTGCAAGGCGCTGCCGAATAAAGCGACTCGGAGGGCATCCGTGGAAAATGCAGCCAATGCTTATTGCACCAACTCAAGTGGCAGCGTGGTGTAGTGCAGCTTGATTGTATCTGTCAGTCTCTGTCCGCTCAGGGCTGATTCTAGTCGTCCAACTAAATCGAGCCCGTCCAAAACATTGCATTAAATACCAGCCAGGGCTGAGTGAAGCAGCGAGGTGTCATTTGAGGCGCTGGGTGACGTTGGCCAAAGCCACAGCAAAGGCCTGCACGGCAGAGAATGGATACTGAAAGTCCAGGATGTAGGCGTTGCCATCGATCCGACCAAACTGCATTACCTGTGAAACGACAGGAAAAAAATGCACAATCAGCAAAAACGTCCTCACATACAGCAGCAGATCTTTGCTGCCTGAACACGTCTGATGGCTTCTCCTCGTACCTGTCTGCCATCCAGTTCAATCTGGAAGTTCTTGGCAGACTCCTGGGTGACACGCCCACCAAAGTCCAGCTGGTAGACCTGCGTGGCCTCGTTCCACAGCGGCTGCTTGTTGGCCATGACGTACACAAAGCCCTGGCTGCCCAGGCCCCGGTCCTCCTTCTCGTTGGCTTTGCGACACTTCATCTCGTCGAGCTCGTTGGCAGCCCTGAGGTTCCTCTTACTCTTCCAACCCTTCTTCCCACTCTGGCACTGGTTGAGCAGCTCGTCCCCGCTGATGAACAGCTCTGGCTCGCTCTCTGAACTGTCCTGGAACTCACTACTGGCAGTAGCTTTGCTCAGCTTCTTGGCCTTCAACTGCTGCTCTTTCTGTCCCTTCAGCTTCTTCTTGTCCCGTCCTCCGAGCCGAGGGCTGGAGATGAGGGAGTTGAAGTCCCCCAGAGCCCTGCCCTCCTTCTTGGACTTGCTGCCCTCAGCCAGTGGTGGAACGTTGGCCTCCTCAGCCCGGCCGTCCGCCCGCTTCCGGTGTTTCTTGCTGAACTTCTCTGAGCGTTGTGGCATAGGGCTCTCGGTGAGGGACAGCACCTCCTGGAAGCCCTCCGAGGCCTCCACCATGGCTTCCTGGAGTCCTCCATGGCTCTGCAGCTCTGCTGGTGGTGGAGGGGGCGGGGGCGGCGGAGGCGGAGGGGGTGGTGAGAGGACAGTTTTGTCTACGGACATGTGGGAGGCTTTCGGTGGTAGTGGCACAGCGGGACTGGGAACCGGGGGGCAAGAGTTGTAAGTACCCCAAGGTGTGTGAAGGGCTATCGGGGGAATGGGAAGCCCAGCACTGGCACTCCCTCCAGGATACAGAGGTGGGAGGGGGCAGCAGGCTAGGTTGGCTATGTTTGCAGGGTACCCTGGGGGTAGGACAAGAGTCGCATCCTGCTGTGAAAAGGGTATCGGTGCCACTACTTCCTTTGGGGAGGAGCAGGGGCGCGGTGACCCCTGGAGGGGCTGGAGCTGGGCTCCTGTGTAGGCAGTGACTGGGGGATACTGGAGAGAGATCTGGTAGGCGGCAGCTGCTGCAGCAGCCTGGAACGATGCGGCGCCGGAGCCGGTGGGGGACTTTGGAGAGAGGACGAAAGGCAGCCTGGACACGTCCAGGTGCTGAACAGGGCTGAGGATGAGGGGGAGAGGTTTGTGCGGGCCAGTGTGGGCAGTGGGGTTCAGAGAGGCCGGCCGTTCCTGAGGAACCCACACCTCCTCTGTGGTCGCTGGGTCCCAATGATACGGAGGAGGACGTTTGACCAGCAGCCCCGATGCATCTGTTCCTCCCAACGCCAGATGCCTCAACGACTGATTCAGGGTCTCATCCTCTGTGAACCCAGAATTAACATACTCAACCCGTTCTCTCCCTACTCCTCCCCCTCCTGCAGCTCCAGATCCGTCAAGTGAGCTCAGCAGGTTATATGAGGACTGGGAGGCGAGAGGAGCAGCGCTGTTGGAGTGGACGATGACGGTGCTGTGTGGAGCACCGTTCCCCGGAGGGAAGTCCTGTCGGATTATAGTTCCTCCTGCGATTCCGTTGGCACTCCCTGGGGCCGCGCCTCCAATGCTGGACCCGCTACTACACTGGCTGCACGTGTATAAGGCTGTCGGCACCCTCTGCTGGTATGAGGCTGCTAGTGCCCCGCTGTTTTTCGCCTTGGGGGGCAGTGGTCGGGGCAGATCCAGCATCTGGGAAACCTTTAGCGCAGCCTCGCGGCTGTTCCTCCTGAGCGTGGCGTGGATCAGACTGCTGTCGAGCCTCTGTCCAGGATTCCTACCGACACTGTTCTGATTGGCTGGGTCTGGATACGGGGGCGGGTCTCCACTGGGTATGGAGTAACGGGGTGCAGTGAGTCTGTTGAGTGTGGCGGAGTTGTAGGGCAGCTGGACCTTCTTCCCATCTGCGGACGAGGCTGCTGCTGCTGCTGCTGATGATGATGATGATGATGATGATGATGTGACCCTGAGAGTAGCAGAGCTGCCGGGACCCTGGAGGGTGTACACATTCTGATTACAGACAAGTCGCGTGCGAGGACGGCAGACCTCTTCCACGTTCCCGCTGCTGTCAAAGGTCGTTATCCTCTCATAGCCCAGGGGTGTGGGGTACTGCGCTTGCTGCTGACCTGAAGGATAAAGTGGGAACTCTCCCTTCTTTAGAGAGAGCTCACCTGGAGGGGGAGTCCCGCTGGCACCGCCTGGCAGTGGTGACGCACCGTTGGGGGCTGTGGTGGAGGCTGAGACGGTGGCAGCAGCTGCTGCTGCAGCCAGAGTCCCCGGGTAAGGTGGAGGGGGCGTCATCTTACTGAGTTCAAGGGGGGCACTGAACACCACGGTGTCACCTTCAGCCATCTGCTGGGCTGAACGTGGCACCTTGATTTTCAGAAGGTGCTCGTGTTCGCCAACCCCAACTCCTCTGTCAGCTGCCACCTCGGCAGCAGGGTGAGGGATCTGAATCTGCAGCGCCCCCGGCTGGAGCTGGTGCATGGCTGCACCTGCAGACTGCCCAGTGGACATGGAGGATGCAGGGATCTGGATCTGAAGCGGCTGCTGCAGCTGGTGGTGCTGCTGAGGAACCGGTGGCTGTGGCGGCTGTTGCTGAAGCTGATGGTGCGACTGCTGCGGCATGTGCTGCTGCAGCAGCTGCTGCTGCTGCTGCTGTATGTGTTGCATTTGCTGCTGTTGCTGCATGTGATGGAGCTGCTGCTGCTGGAGCTGCTGGAGCTGCTGCTGCTGCTGCTGCTGGAGCTGCTGCTGCTGCTGGAGCTGCTGCTGCTGTAAGTGTTGGTGCTGCAGCATCTGTTGTTGCTGCTGAAGCTGTTGATGGTGTTGCTGTTGCTGTTGATGGTGACTTTGGGGCTGCTGCAGCAGCTGCTGCTGCTGTTGTTGTTGTAACTGTTGTTGTTGTTGTTGTTGTTGCTGCTGCTGCTGCTGCTGCGAAGAATGATGAGAATGAGGAGGTCCGACCATGAGTCGGCTCATTTCCAGCCCTCCAAAGATGACCTGACCTGGACTGGAGTACCTTGTGGGAACCGTGTACTGGGCTGTCAGGATGGCGTCTTGGCTTTGGTCAGAACCACCTGCTGCTGCAGCTCCTGGGGGAGTCACAGTGGGATTGGACAGAACGTCCAGCTGAACGTTTTGATTGGCGAGGAGGGACTGGACCAGACCGATGCTTTGAGCAGGGGACATGGCCTGGGCCGGACTGTGGATGGGGGCAATGGGGATGTTGACGGTGCATGGCGGGTTGTCGTCAGTGGCGCCAGCGGGGCCGGTGACAGGCAGGTCATCTTCATCCTCACTGAAAACATTGGTGCTGAAGACGGGCAGGTTGATGTAGTCCATGGAGATCTTGCGCACCTCTGGTAGGTAGATTGTCATCTGTCTAGGCTGCAGATGGAGGAGGCTCGTCTTGTAGATGACTGGACAAGAAGGAGCAAAAGGAGAAATGAGATGACTGGAAGTGAACGGATCTTAAAACAAGGTCGCTGATTGTTTACCTGCACCAAGGTTGGTTGGTAAGAACGCAGCCAGCCCCACAATCTTGAACTTTGTTCCCCAAATATTGGATGTGACCTGAGCAAGGTAATTTTGCTGAGGACAAAAATTGAACACTTTAGTTCCAGTATTTAACCCTTTAACACCGATGGTATCGCAGCCGATGCATTTGAGCTAACATGCATTGGAGTACGGTAATTACACAGCTATTTGCTTGCTCTTAAATGCTGAATGGTTCCTTAAAGCTGATTCATTGCTCTACCTGAGCTAGAAGAAGAAAACATCCTGAAACATCAGTTCCTGGATGTTGAGAAGTCATTACGGTAATGACTCGCCTGCTTCCAGCAACAGAGCAAACGACAACACTGACAAAAAACAAGCTCCGAGCTCATCCTTGACTGTTCAACGTTTTCTGTGCAAATAGTTGCATACCGTAATCACGGTATTCTAAGGTATGCTAACAAAAAATGTAGCGCCAGGGATACCGTCTGTTTTACAGCAAACATTAACTTTTACACAGATCTGCAATTGTTCTGTTCTGATTTCCCACAAAGCACCATCACTTTTACACCAAAGAAAAAAAGGCAGTTTTACCTGAGCGAGTTCGTCGAGTGGAAATTCTCTCCGGGTTAGACTGGGGGAGCCGATCGAGGGTTTGCGTATAGGTAAACGAGGTGACCTGGAGACTTCCTGCGTAGCACGGGACAGTTTGGGGGATTTCCTGGGATCAATGTTGATCCTGTTGGTAAAGGGACAAACTAAGTCTCTACAGAGAAGGTAGCAAATGGAGAAAAGATAGTTTAGGCATGCAGGGAACCAAGGAAACAAGAGCAAGAACATTCCGTTGGTTGTTGATGTAACAGGACAGCAAACGACAGTGGCTGGCTGGCCCAGGTGACGGTAGCGGGTGGACTTTACACAACACAGAGCTCCAGATGAGACAGACTCATAGGGGAGTGCTGATCGCTTTACGTCCATCGGGTACAAATGTTCTCATTTTGGGCGCGGCGATGTGGAGGATGTTCGTTTTGCTCTGGAGGCACTGGGGTGTTGCTGCAGTGGTTTTATTGGTGGATGCTGTGGACCCACATCATGTCTTTGTCTTTTTCTTAAAGCCATGACGTCATCAGCCATGAAAATACATGCTATGCTAAAAAAAACAGTCCGTTGGATATGTATAAAATAACAAAATAATAATAATGCGTTAGGATTGTAGGATTGAGGTTGTTATTCATTCCAAACTGGATTATGTTAAAACATCATACATTAGTGATAGACAGAGTACTGTGTGACACACAGGAGTCCGGTTACCTGGGAAGTTTGGGGGACTTGCTACCTCTGGATATCTTTGGAGATTTCTTGCCGACCCAGTCATCACTGAGCTCAATGTCACTGGAGTCTGAGCAGTTACAGCTTTCGATCATGGCAGATATTAGACTGTTACCATATATCTCATCTGAGGAGAGAAGAGAGGACATTGAGAATAAACAGAAAAATGTGGCATTATGGTTTGTTATTGGAAGAAAACACCAGGGGCAAATATGAAAAAAGACTCCTGTTATTTTCAAAGTCTTTTTATGTTGAGTAGTCAGAATTCTTCTTCTCTTCCTAGTTTGAGTTAAGTTTGTGAGCCAGCTGCTTTTTTTACTTGAATGACATTACAGTGTGAATGAACTGGAGCCATTTCATGGCTGGTTTCATTTATCACCGTGTGGGGAGGGAGCAGCTTGATTTATGAGAAACCCAGGAGCCATCACAGCTCCCATTAAGCAGCTTTTAATTAACATGGGCCCAGTCGCCCCTCTGCGACTGAAACATAGTCACTCTCTAAGTAACAGCTCAAGAAATGCAAACAGATGCATGGGAACTGGAATGGGAATTTGTATAAAGAGTGAATTTATTTCTTCAGTATTTTAAGTAAGTTTGAAGAAGGGTGTAATAATAAAAGCACATAAAAATGTTGGATGATAAAACAGTGATCAAGTCTTACCCTAATAAAAGTCCTGCATCAAGTGAGAGAGTATAATGCACTACTTTGAAGTACAACTTCCACAAGTCACAGCTCTCCAGTAAGATGCCAATAAGTTACCCATTACATTTCTGACCTCACCAAAGTAATATATGCAGCATATGCTTTCAAACTAATAACATGCACAAAACAACTTCTAGGTTCTAGGTACAGAATATAGCAGCATCCAGGTTGAGCGTTGTGTGCACGACACACACATGCATGTAAACTAATGTGAAAAGCCTGCAAAGCATACCATCCCTCAGAGCTGACACACGACAGTCAGGATGAAGGATGGATAGATGGAGTCCCATAAGACCCACTGCCGGTTTGATCCACAGGGACACACCTAACGAAGCCTGTTTCCTTTCAGTTGTAACGTCTAGTCTTAGGATATTAATTTAGTGCTGACTCCGTTACCTGTTTTGCCATCTGTCTTGGGGTCCATGATGACGAATTCCGGGCGTAGTTTACTTATTCGTCGGCCTTTAAGGATCGGTACCAGACCCCCTAAGTACTCCAGATACAGAGTGTAGCAAGGTCCGCCCACCTCGGGATTATCCTCTGTACGCTTCATTGTACAATGCAGGCGCTCGTTTCCAGCGGTGGGGTAGCTCACAAAGTCACGCATGTTGTTGGGATCTGGGATGGGCGGCTGAAAAAGTTGGAGAGGATTTTTCAAACATCTCATCACTTCTAGCAGCCGTCAGATGAATACTGTACTGCTGTAGCGCTCCGGGGTGGAATGCACACTCAGCTTTTGGGGGTTTTCATGAATGTCAACGCCCTCGCCATGCTGCATTACCTTGATTGTGGGGACGAACGCAGCAGTGACGTAAGAACAGAGGCGTGAAGGCATGGTGAGCTTGGCAACGTCTTTCTCTTCCTTGACTGCAGTGGCAATGCCCTGCTGGCAGAGGAGCTGCAGGCTGGCAATGCGGTGCTCCACGCGCACGACGTACAGCGCCGGGCCACACGCCAGGAACAGACGAGAGTCCCGGTGTCCCCAGCACAGTGTGGTGATGGGGCGCTGCAGGGGAATCAGGACGCTGTGTTACATACGTTCACCTCCACGCTGATCGTCGTATGCACGACCAGCTGTAGCTCCTCACCTGTGCTGGTGTTTCCAGTGTGTAGATGTGTTCACCCCGAATGTTGTAGAACTTTACGATGGCGTTCCGGGCTGGGGCAGGACATGAGGCGTCGGCAGAGAGGAAGCTCCTCTCCATCCCTGCCACTGCCAGAATGTCCCCCTGTGAGCACCAGTGGACCACCACGTCTACAGCAGAGGAGGACGATGGTAAATCAAATGAACAGAAACACCGATGTCCATTTACAGCAGCGACAGACGAGAAGAGACAGTTTGGGAAGGTTGGTCACCTTTGAGACCGGTGCGGATGAGGGTGGGAGAGAGGTCATCATAGTTGTTCATCAGGCTGATGTCTCCAGAGGTGAAGCTGACCGTCAGCAGAGGTTTGTGGCTGTGCACTGAGAAGAGACAAAGGACAATGAAAGGATGGTTGACACTGACTGGGAGAGACAGCTGAGAGGATTTCCCCCGTTTTCAGAAGTAAACAAACAGGTTGTCATCAATCATCATCACTCAGGTACAAAAACATACATACATTACAAAGCAACACAGCTCTCAGTCTGCTGTGACAATAAATGTAAAAGTATGAGTAAAAACATAAAAGTAGACAATATCTAATATTAATTAATGATCTAAATGCAAATTATCCCTGAGTAACACAAGCATCTTGGTAGAATATTCAAGACCAGGTGATCCAAACGTATCTGGGACACAGACAAGAAGGAATGTGGTTGGCATGCATGAATGTATGTTTTCAGTCCTAGTGGGAACACACCGATCATCCACCCCCATTATATAAATGATTAAATAGTAAACAAAAAATAAATAAAAAGACAAGGTCAATAAAATGCCCTATGAAATGATGTGCACAAACATTTGTCAGCTGAATACAGTTAGCTTCATAAAATAATTTCTTGAGGCATACTTAAAAATCAAATGGATGACAATGGCAGATTGTGGTGGAATGTCAATGAGTGAATCAGGAAAGTAGAATTGGTTAAAATAGGACTTAAGCAAACGCTAATTCCTCGAGCTTTTAACTAGTGCTGTCAATCGATTAAAAAAAATAATCGAACTAATTACAGGCTTTTGTAATTAATTAATCGAATTAATCGCATTTTAATCGCATATCTGCTAATGGTCTCCTGATAAAGAATTTGAAGTGTAGTGCAATGACTAATCAAGAGAGAAGATTTGAAATCCATTTTTTATTGGTGAACTGTGCTTCATAAATAAAATCAAGGTCAAGCACATCCGCAAACCAGTTAGGTCAGGTGCATTATTCAGGTGTTCAGTCGATTTCTGCTTCCCTGTCGGATTTACATGTATATGTGAACAATACCAGTTCATGTTACTTCAGTCAGTGTCTTCAGGGTAGCAGTTTTGGATTGTACACTTTCACCCTGTCAAATAGTGCTACCACTTCTAGTGGTAGATAACTCCTGTTTGGAAAAATTACAGATCACCGTGTTTTTATTTATCGTCCCGTCTCTGTTCTTTTTGTAAATAAACTTGCCGTTCAGTGGTCCGACTGAAGACGCACTCTCCTCCTCCTGAGTCCGTGTCTGTTATTGTTCCCACTTCCTTGTTAATTTGCTGGCACAGGTGACGTAGCACGGCCGAGAAGACTACGGGTCCTTGAATGATAACTCAAATGCGATATACTAATTATTAATTGCGTTAATTTTTTGTAACGCGTTAATTTGCGGCGTAATTAATTAATCGATTTAACGCGTTAAAATGACAGCACTACTTAACATGGTTTTTCCATCCTCCAATAACTCACAAATACAACATCCACCTTTACCTTCAACATCCAACACCAGCATCGACACCCCCTGATTAATCCCTTTACAGTCAGCTGTGTGTTAAATCAGACGCACAATGTTGCACTGTGTGCAGCAGTGATAAAGGCTCATCATCGTACATCATGACAGCGGATCAGGCAGACGAAACCACAGCTTGGTCTCATGTCGTTGGCTTTAAAGAGAATTTGTATCCAGGCCAATCAATTCCCATTGACTGGTTAAATTAGCGACTTGGAACATAATTCTGTCCCAGCTAAGGTAAGCACATTTTAGATTTACCACTTGGCCTGCTGTGTGTGTGTGTGTGTGTGTGTGTGTGTGTGTGTGTGTGTGTGTGTGTGTGTGTGTGTGTGTGTGTGT
>JBBMJM010000003.1:2106142-2116449 GCA_037832705.1 Centriscus cristatus | reverse complement strand
TGTGTGTGTGTGTGTGTGTGTGTGTGTGTGTTTGTTGGTGTGCGGTGAGCCGCCATTGAAATCACAACCAGGCAAACAAAGTCCGTCTGCACCATTTGTGAACCAGCTGTTGACCAACAAACCCGTGGTGTGATTGAGACCAAAACAAAACCCCTTTCAGGTCCATCCCGACTCGTTAGGACAGCAGAGAGGTGTTTTACACGAGCGTTGCCCCACTGCTAAAGGGCACGTCATTCGCCTCATGTGACAAACACATCAGTCTGTGACACCACAGCGACATGAGGAGAGTCTGAGGAGACCGAAGACACCGAGGACGAAGGGGGGGGGGGGTTAAAGGTCAGCCAGTATCTCCACAGGTGAGATTCTCCCATTAGTAATCAACAGATTAGTTTTAGTGTCTGAGACACGATGCATCAAATGAATCCATGTTATAAATATACGCATATATATATATATACACACACACACACACAGTACATGCGAGTGTCAACAGTCAACAAAATACACTGATAAAAACACTATCACCTTCTTGAAACAATGTCCTGAGTCATTTGTCTTTACTATTTTTTGCCAACGTCAGCTCTTCGTTGCCCCCCCCTGCCCCATTGTGCCGTTTTTCTTCTCTTAATAAGAAGTGTTTTTTATTTGTATGTCAGGGGTTTGTTATAGGAACTAAAGTGCCGTTTTGCTCATTCGTTACACCCGGTTGAGTTGTCACACACAGGAAGAAGACGCCAGTTGTGTCACGCTTTGAAGACCGTCGTCCTCCAGCAGCCGAGGTGTGTGTGGAGCTGTGAGGTTGTTTCTGTGTATGTGGGAACAGTCGGTCCTGAGTACGTGTGTGCGTCAGTCTATGCAGATTGTGTTTATTCGTGGTGGTTATGAAAACTGAGAGCCCTGTTGTGTCATCTGCTCCCTGTTAGCGTTCCCCTCACTCACAGGCATCAGTGACTGCGGGGCTCGCTGCAGGGAAAGGCGAGGGTCCTCTGAGTGTTACGTGATAGAGGGTGGTGTGTGTGTGTGTGTGTTTGTGTGTGTCGTATTAATGTTACATCAGCTGACCTCGTCTTCATCACATCACAATCCACCTTATGTCACATTTGTTTGCCTTCACTCTTCAGGTTGATGCACTCTGACATCTGCTCACCTGCTCTGTGTGTCAACACGGGGGGAGACGGTGAAATGGAAGGAAAGGAACACTGATCGTTGACAGAAATACAAAAATATGACTACTGTTGTACGCTGGCGTCAGTGTAGGAAACGTCACCAGGTTTTTGCACCTGTTTTTGAGTTCACGGGTTGTACTTCTTATCTATATTGTGAATTTCTCACGGAGATGAATATAGTGCCTATCAATCTACATTTACATAAATCAAAAAAAACAAATCTAGCTTCAGTTACACAGTAGTTTGAGTCAAACTAAGGCTCGGTAGGTGCATAGTGGACTTTATTCATAGGGCACAAATGTCATGAAGAAGGCAGTGACATTAAAACATACATGAAATCCAGGGAGTTAAAAATGAAATGAAGAGATAGAACGAGGCTGGGGGCTGGCTCACGTAGAACTACTCCGAGACGGTGAAATGGATGTTGGAGAAGAGAGTTTGGCTTCATGACTGCTCACACGTTTTCCTCGTCACCTTTGTTGTCGTGATGTTCGTGCAGTTGATCGCACTGGGAACGAGCTTCAGCTGCTCGTGCCGCCCTACTTTCAGCCAACGATGAACCTTAACGTTGCTCTGCCCCCCCCCCCCAGCTTCAACGGAGATGTGACAGTCAGATCAGAGATGTAGCGCAGCACACATGACACATACATAAGTAAACCAGCAATATAATATGTATGTGAGTGAGCGTGCACATGTGTGTGAATATTTCATTGGACTGCTCACCAGCCCTGTTGGAGACCTCCCTGAGTGCTACATGCTCAAGCACGTTGTTCCAAGATATCCTGTTGCTCCATGCGTCTCGTTTTAGGACCGACTGCCATGGCATCAAGTTCAGAATAAACAGTTGATTGGTCTGTTTGTTTTCTCTGTCTGTTCCCGTCGATCAAGTCTCTACTATCTATTAGTTTTTATTTGCAGTTTCCGCTGATTCCACGTAATAAAGAACTACTTGGATGTGGAAGCGGGACAGTGGATTTGACAGAAAACATCATGTGGCTGTTTGGTTTGTAGGAATGTAGGAACGTTTCTTCAATGACTTCTGTTGGGAGCGAGTTCCAGGAGTGTCGTTGGGAGGGCGGTGGGGTGCCACCAGGTACGATGGGGAGACCTGTACAAACCTTCCTGCTCCTCTTTGGATGTCTTTCTCTGGGTCAGTTTACTTAAAGGTGAAAGGTCACAACACCTTTTACATGCGTGGTTCTGGTGTGAGTGACTCGTGAACCCTATCCTACAGCAAACATTCTGTCCTTGGGCCAAATTGCTGCCATATGTGAGTACAACTGATGGAAAATCCTCTTTAGCTCAAACGACATCGGTGTTGAGTGTGTACAACATGCCGGACAGTGTGTGCGTGCGAGCGTCTGTGTTGGGCTCACTGGTTCAGACTGGTTCATCATTGTTCGTCGTTGTGCTGTGGCCTTGCTGCACTAAGCCACTTGTAAAAACAGAGGGGTTTTGCTTTGTGTGAACGATAGTGGTGGTGTGGGGGTAAAATGAGGTGCAGTTGTACAAACCAGTTTGTTGCCAAACTCACCGCCTTCCCCCCCCCCCACTTTCACTTCTTTTCCAATCACATAGTGTACGAGGCGGAAGCCAACACGGGTCTGTGACCGAGCGGTTCAGTTGTCATACAGGTGTTTTTGGAGAGAAGAAGAAAGTACGTTGATTTTACAGAGAAGTATCGATGTTGAAACAACTATCAGAGGAAATGAGGCCTGGAGTGTGCGACCCCACACAGGAAGTACAAAGACTGGGTAAGAGGTTGTTTGAGCCCACAAAGGGAAATTTCTTCAAGGTTTGAACAGCTGCAGCAGATGTCACATTTCAACATGCATTAAAAAATGTTCATCCAAAACACCCCTTTTCATTGTCTTCTGCAGAAGACTGCAGACCTGTGGACATGACCCGTTTTATTTTCTAGCTGTAATTGGTCATTTTCACCAGGATCCAGAGTGAGAAACTCTGGAATTGAATTAAAGCCAGCTGCCTTGTTTGTAGCATGTGTGTTTGTTGTGAATACAAATAGAGAAATCTAATCTGATCTAATCTACTACCATGGTTTCTCATTAGAATGTCGGACTGGAGTTGGTGAAGAAACGGATGCGCAGAGGTTAAACGTTGAGACGTTGACACCGGTGACCCGGCCCCAGACTGAAACACACACCCCGATGTATATTCAGCGTCTTCTGCTCTCACTGGGTTGATGTTTACAGCTGATCTCTTTCCGCTGACGTTCCATCCTCTCACATGCACACACACGGACAGTGACTAAGGTCAGCTTGTTGTTGTAGGCAGCTGGCGGAGGGCTTTCCTGTCCAATCAGGCCAAACGCTGAGGTGGCAGAGCTGCAAGGGACAGTGAGGGAGACACAGAGCAGGGAGAGAGAGAATGGGCTGAGTGGGGTGATCATTGGCTAATCCTCAGGCAGACCTGCGGGGCTGGGGAGGGTGTGTGGGGGGGTGGGTGTTAGTGGAGCAGGATGGAGATGGTCGAAGGACAACGGGTTCTTCCTCTCTCCCTCTGACCGGCTTCTACCACTGGTGGGTCACGTTTGCACGTGGGCGCTTGTGGGAAAAACATGACACACACAGACTACGACAAAACGTGATCCGGCACCACCCACTGAGGTGTTCACCTCCGACCCCACTCCACTTCCCCTCGTGTTGACAGGTGACGAAAATGATGTGAGCAACACTGAACAGTCACTTCAACGTGCTCTGTAAAAGAAAACATGGGAAACTGAGGTCGGTGGACATTATCGAGACTGCGATTATAAAAAGGATGCATAGATCGCTAGAGTGTGATGATGACGATGATGATGATGATGATGATGGCGGCAAAGCACTGGAACGCTGGTTTAGTTCGAGTGAGAATTAAAACAGAAGACGTGAAGAATTTTCATCCACAAAGCCAAGATCCAAACACAGCTTCAGTCAGTGTTTTTACTCTCACATTACACATACGTACAAGCATTTTCCTCTTGACAAGAATATGTGAAGTGGTGGACAGATTAGAGATGCCAGCAGTCCTAATGAGCTGTATTCCCAAAGGACCTGCCGAGGGTCATGTGACAACTCCCCCCCCCCAGCTCCTTTGTGTTATGTAACCCCAGGGTATGGGTGACTGCGCAGGGGGTTATTTCTGTGCTCTAACACTCACGTGAGACATTCTGCATGGGCCTAAACTACACGTTCCTGGCAGTGTTTCCCTTTTAATACTTACATCTGCAGATTTGATGTTCAGTACCTAACACGTGGAGCATCTCAGACAGGTTTATACAAAGAAGCCCCTGGGACCACTAAGAGCCACCTTGGAGACCCCCTGGGATCTATACCAGTTCACCTTATGTTGTAGACTGAGAGGATGTGTTCTATTCCATATCAGCAGCTCTGTTCTATAAAGAAATAGCAAGAGGAAGAGATGAGAGGAAAGCTGGGGAGTTTGGGGCTGTGAGATAGCGCTGGGATTTAAAAGAGCTACAGCACGTGCACGTTTGGAGATGCTGAATAGACAATGAAGAGACGGGGCTGCAGAGGACTGAGCGGGAGTGGTTCATTTGGCAGACGGCCTGTACAGCTGCTGGAGGAGAAAAAAAAGGCCCGACGCAGCAAAGATTAGGAAAATATTAGCCACAACGACACACTACACACAGACGCACGTGCACCATCTGAAAGACCTGAAAGTAAAAAAGAATCTCCGATAATATAAATCCCTCCTCCTGTTAATGATCTAATCAGATGCTGTTGTTGATTCGATACCTGGAAACAGATACAGGATTTACAGATACTACACACAATTTCATCTAAATGTATCTTCCCTTTTTTTCCTCCTGCGATGGTCATGTATTCTCACCATCTTAAAACAAAGATCTATGTTATATTTTCATGTTTTTAAAAAGAAAAAAAAAACTGATGGTGAGATGACCCAGGACATTACGGTACTTTAAGAAGGTGACGATACTTTGAGTTGCTAGTGGTAACAGTGAACAGGTCCATGGGGTCGTCTGGACACACTAAAGAACACTTTTCTAAAGAAAATCTGCGGTTGCAGAAACACACACACACACACATATATATATCTGATATGAATGTGTGAAACAGTAGGCTATGGTGACACGTCCATTTACGTGCATGTGAGAAACAACACCCACCAAAGCCCAGATTGTGTGTGGGTGTGATTTGTCTCCTCTGGCTTTAGTGAAACAGCAAACAACACAAACACATAAAGATTGAAGTCGGATAATGTTGTCAGCTTTTCTTTGGTGATGTGTGTGTTGATGTCTGCTGCAGCTGTTTGTCATCTCAACCGTTGTTGTAGTATACGTATCATACCACACAGTCTAAAACCTGTATGTATCCATGAAGAAAATGAAGAAAATATCAGTTATAAGTACATGTATAAAGTAAAGTATTTTTTGTTGTTGTTGTTGAGACATTGTTTTGGCTGAAGTGGAACGCGAATGAACTCGGATCTAGTGTTTTAACAACGGTCTTTGAGTATGTGTGTGTCCAGTCCGAGTCGTCTTTTCCTGTCTGCTTCCCGTTCAGATCCAGGGGTGTGTTCCACCTCCTTCCTGCCCTGCCACAATCTCGGTCAGATTTCCTTTATGTCTTCCAACTTGCTGAAATGTGCTGCGTTTGCTGCAGTGTATCTCTGTGCCCATGTTCGACACGTGCACGTGAGGATGAGGGTGCGTATGGAAAATGGGGCAGAGTGCGTCTGTGCCGTGTTTTGATGTGATCGTCGCTCTGTGTGCATCAACACCACCTGACGCCCCTGAGGTCACAGACTGATAAGAGGAGACACAGAGTAACTTTCCCACGCGGTGATGTCAGCGCTTGAGAACGGGGCGTCACAGAGCAGCCTGTCTCCTGGCAACTTCTTCTCGGTTGTTGTTGGGTTAATGCTTAGGCAACTGGACTTGTACTTGGCTTGAGAAGGTTTCTCCACTCTACCGAGAAGCTTCTTCATGTCTGAGCTGGCTGGTGGGCAGCTCTTGCTATTAACACTCATGCTATTAACACTCAGTTGGGTCGTTATCGCACAACAGGGGGTGTGAGTTCCAGGTCCCCCATTGTTGTCACATCTGACAGTCGATGAGTGGTGAAACTACCAGTCCAACCCATACTAAAGGGATCTCTTTTGTCCCTTCATCCCTCACTTCTTATTTGCATCCAAATGAGTCATTATTGGCTCAACACGCCGTAGTTCATACTCCAGGCCAATAGGTGGCGCTTTAAATACAGCGAAAACGGAGAAGAAGAGAAGTTTGCATTCTGTGTACAAACGGACAGTAGAAAACCATAACAAGAAGACGGAAGAAATCTAGAATCTTCAGAATGTTTGACTCAAGACGCAAGCATGTAACCCACCATTGTTGTTCTGAGTGTGTGTGTGGGGGTGGGGTTGGGGTTGTGGGGGGTTTGTGGCGGGGAGGGAGTGATAACTCGGCACAGAAAGAATGCAGATTCACTGTCCAAACAAGAAGGCTACAGCAGGGCTTTAGAACTTTTTCACCCTGAGGACCAGGTTTCAAACGTGCATTAACAGCCGCTGGCTTCACGGGATCCGTTTGGACAATCGGCCAAAACGATGCAAAACACGCGTTTACACACAATCTACATGCCTTAACCTTGCATGTAACCATGACCTGACTGAGAAGCTTCAGACACCTCAGAGATTTCACCAGATCAACCCAACTGGCTCTTACAAACACGACAGCCAGTTCTTACTTGTTGTTCCTGCGGTTAGCACTTCTTCACCATTGAACAAACGTCAATTTACTTGCAACACTCAGGAATGTTCTCACTTCCCTCTTGTTGTTTGACCCTTGTAGACCTAATTGGCTGCTTGTTTTGCTCGTATTAGAGCAGCCAAAGCTTATTTTGCTGACTGCTAATCTGGATAAATCAAGAATGCCTGTTGTTCACTACGATACCCAGTAGCATTATGCATTGTTATGCAGGCGGGTCTTGGGTGTAACGTAAGCAGTTTACTTAAATGGCCATTGATCGCATCAGCAATCGTCAATTAGCTCATGATTAAAAAAACAAAGTAAAAACAAACCGTCAAACCAGATATAATTCATGTTTATTGGGGCATTACCAGCATTTGTACCTGACCTGAACATGAAACTACTTTGATTATTTCTATAATCATGCAGTATTGAATGGAGACAGATCTGACATCAACTGTTCATTTCTGCACGAGCGAAGCTCCAATGTTTATGTGCTGAGTCAGCTCACGTCTGGATCGCTGCTCACGTGCGGACATGGATGTCAAGTAAAACAGCAAGAAGAGCACTAAATGTTTGTACCTTTGTAGATTTGCTGTGAGTTGAACTTGATCAACAGAGGCAAAATATTGCTGAAATTGCATTTATTGTCAGGTTGGTAAATGAGTGATTGTAAAATGACAGTTCATTAATTCTGAACATTTCCATAATGTCATTTTCATTTTCACTAAAACAAAGCAAAACAAACTGAATGTGAGTTGACCCAACACGTCTGAGCCTACAGGCTTCTCCTGGCCCGCCTGAGGTCATGTGATGTCACTGCTGTAGAGCTGGAGGGTGTGGGACATGTCTGCTCTCTCCACTATGGTCCAGGACACGCTCTGGACACACACAGCCATCCTGAGCGAGCTGGTTCATTTAGTGCACGGCTGACACATGCCTCAGCGGACTGGGCAGCAGCCATCCTCAGAGGTCCTCTGGCTCTCAGAAATAGCCCACAAAATGGAAAATCCAGTGCATGAAAAACCAGACAAAGGAAAAACAAAACAGGAAGATGTAAACTGAGCAGCAGGACGTGGAAATGCAGACGCTGTGAAAGCAACTGGGAGACAAAACGCAGCCTTCGTAGACGCACGCCTGTTGTCTGTTGATGTAGATGTTTTAAACACGGTGGACTGGCTGCTGTTTAAGTCACAAATCAGTCAAAGGCTCTTACACAATTTGCCAAGACGGCGGGTTTGTGCAGGGCCACCGAAACAGCATCAATCCTCCTTATCAAACTACTCATTAACAACTTACAGCCTCAACTTTGTCCCTGCCTCTCGCACTCTAATTCCCCTGCTTGCACAACCACACCTCAGCGTAAACACGTTCCCCACATCGGCCACAAAACACCCAGCAGTCCCAAAGAAGGACCTCTGTCTGGAAGAGGAGCCGCAATTTGTCTTCCCCGTGAAAAGCACTTTTCGGTCAGCCGGTGCTTTTTTCCCTCAGTTTTCTGTGAAAAATGCGTAGCAAACATGTCTGCCTCCTCCTCCTCCTCCACCCTCAGCTGTCTTCATGCCATTCTGATTGTTTCAGCTGTAGTGTTGGTGTGTTAGCACGGGGAGTGGCCTTGACCTCACGCTGGGATTGTTTGTGACGGGTTTGATAAGAAGAAAGCAGCAGCGATCAGGCGAGAAGCTTCAGATCTGTCCAGAGAGTGAAGTGTGCAGCGACCTCGATCAGCTGCAGAAAGACTGTCTGTGCTGGACGTCCCCAGAGAAGGTCTGGGGACTCTGAGGGACAAACCCTAAGTGGGTTTGCTGCACGGCAGGGGGGGCACTCTGCCACACAGAGGGGGCCCTGTTTTCCACGTATGCTGTTGATGCTTCTCTCTGTCAGTACGCCTTTGCTCGACGCTCTTATTTTTTTCAGCGAGCTGACAAATTTGCTGGGTTTGAGCCCTAGCATCTGTTGCTTTGCGGGGGCCTGCTATTTATCAACCTGAAACCCAGTCTGCTGGGAGCCCAAAGGGAAAGAAACATGGCTTATTATATAGGTTACCCCCCCCACCCCCCTCTCACTGCAGGCGTCTGTTGGCTCGCTCTCGATCCGAAGACATGTTATTCAGAGCTGTGTTTCTGCAGGGGGAATATGTGGGGGAAGAGGGGGGGCGGTTAAGATAGGATGTGGCCTACGGTACTGTACTTTACACAACTCCCTGTAGAGTCATAGTTACGGGAGTGAATCCGTTTTTTGGAAGTACTTGGCACCTTACATTGTTTTTCACGTCTGCTGAAATAGTTGAGTGCTGAAAGGCAGATTAGCGCCCAGGTTTTTCAGGAATCCACCAGCACGTTCTTAGAAATACTGTACAGAGGGGAGGAGGTGGGGGTTTGGTAACAAAAACCTTTGGAACTGCTCCAGGCGCCGTGGTGCAATCAGAAACGACTGTGTTATTTGTTTCCCAACTGGCTCTTAAGGGTTTGTCGCTGGCGTGGACGCAGTTGATTTATGTCCTGTCCAACACGCTAACGTACGTGTACAAACATTTAGACGCAGGCAACACCTGAGCTGCTGGTCAAGGAAGGTAAATGATGAGTCAGCGACCCTCGGGCCTGCTCGCAGTCCTGATTGGACCATATTCTTCTTCAGTGCCTCAGTGAGAAAGAACCAGAACGATAGTGACAATAACAAATCAGTTCCCCATGCTTTCCTTGTTGTAAACACACACCTGTAAGTCTGCCTCTACCTGTCCCTGGCACCGCTCTGTGACCTCTCTATCACACGTTGTCGGCGACTCTTCTCGCTCTCATACCAGCGGTGTGACGTAACACTGCTAACAAACATGTTTTCCTGCTGCGTACACAGAGCGTCCATTCATACTAAGTTGTTTTCTTTGCTTTTACTTGATCTTACACAGGCGCACAAATAGCTCACGGCTCTGCCGGCCTGCCGCAGCCAATAAGTCCTTTAATTATGTAAGATGACCCTTGTTGCTGGTAAGCCACGCCAAAACATCCATCCTCCATTCATTCCACATTTGTGGAAAGAAAATCTAGAAAATTCCAGGCTTGTTTTTTCCTGCATTTTACATAAATGGAGATGAGCAAAGTTTATGACGTGCATAGACAGCACCGTCTGTTTTATACACACACAGCGAGTAGCCACTGGTCAACAGGATATAATCCCCCACGTTATCACCCCCCCCCCTCCACCAACGTTGTCTTGTCACAGTTGACCTTTGCCCCTCTTGTCTCCTCCATTACTGCCTACACTCCCACGCTACACCTGAGATTGACTTTTGAAGTCGGCGGCCCTCGTTTGAGAGGCGACCAGCAGACCTGTCATGCTAGTACACTTTCCAGACTCGGGGATGATCAGCGTCTAGCTCATTTGCTTCATGGGTAATGGCTGAGTCATTC
>JBBMJM010000003.1:1998919-2012857 GCA_037832705.1 Centriscus cristatus | reverse complement strand
TGCAGGTGTGATGAATCATGTCAGTCCAACAAAGATATTTGAACTTGAACTTTGACCTTCTCCAATAATCTGTCCTCTGTCAGTCAGCGATGTAGACCAGTGGTCTTCATCCTTCTGTTCATAAAAGACACATCCACACACCGGAAACAGTGAAAAATCACTGAAACACACAGAGGGAGAGAGAGAGAGAGTGTGTGTGTGTGTGTGTGTGTGTGTGTGTGTGTGTGGTGGGGGGGCAGAGAGAGAGAGAGAGAGAGAGATTTGCATACAGCTGAATTCTGAATTGTCCTGTCGCTGTCCCGCACATTGCACCCGCAGGAGGGCGAAAGAGGAGCAGCACGCGCCCCAACAATGACAGCATTAGGGGCGCACGCACGCGTCATCCACGGGAAATTCACTGCTGACAAATACACGCGGCCTCAGGACGCCCACGGGTACACGGACAGAGTTATAGTACTGCGTGAGGTTTCGGTATTACGGTAACAAAGGGAGGGAGGGGTTTTGCGCAAAGGGCTTTGCGTCTGAATGCATCTCACACGCAAACACACGCACACACCTGCGCCACACACTGCGCACCAAAGCCCCACGAGGGATAATTACACATGCAACCGAGTGGAATGAAGGGCACGAGGACAGTTGGAAGTTTCCACTCTCCTTCATTGTCCCCACTCATAGCTCGTGACGTGGAAGCGCGCAGCATTGTGCGCTAAAAATAAGTCAACAGATGCGCGTTAACAAGCGGCCGCTGTCCGCGGCGGTCGGCCGGCGCGCGTTGAACGTGGATGTTTGTTGTCGGGTTGGAAAGGAAGGGGGCTGAATATGAAAAGGGGGCGGTGTCCGCGCGCTCTGATTGGCAGTTTATGTAATGAGCAGCGCCGCCGCGAGTCTATATATGCGGGAGGGGACGCGCGGCGGTTCATTCACTCGTACCGGGACGGCTGATGGTCGTCCGTGGCGCACTGACGCACCAAGTTCACAACCAAAACAAGCCGAGACAGAGGCGCGCGCAGCCGGGGGAGCCCTGTGGAGTACGGCACCGGGGAGGAGGGGGCACGTGGATATTGGTCTTCCCCCGCATTCTGGATAACTTGGGAGATTGGAGACGCTTACTGACGCACGCCGACCCGGAGCTACGGAGAACTGGCTGGGAGAGTCGGGGGGGGGGGGTTTACACACGTCTGAGGTGATTGTTGTTCCCGGTGTCGGTACTTTGGAAGAGGCGCGGGCGTCGCTGCCGTGTAGGCTCGTGCCGCGGCTGCCCTGGAGAAGCGTCAAGGATGGCAGCCTGGTTCACCTTTACCATCGCATTCAGCACCACGTTGACGCAGGTACACCACGCACGGACCGTTTGACGACACATCCCCCCACCCCGGGGTCGTCACACTCTCCTGTCTTCTTTTAGGTATTGGGATCCGGCGTTTTTGAGCTCGAGCTCCACGAATTTAAAAACCACAAGGGGTTGCTGGCAAACGGGAGCGCGTGCAAACCCAACTGCAGGACTTATTTCAGGGTCTGCCTGAAGAACTACCAGGCGGTGGTCTCGCCCGGTGACTGCATCTTTGGCCGCACGCGGACTCCGGTGCTGGGGACCAACTCGTTCAGCGCCGGGGACAGCGGCACGCGCCCCACACCCATCCAGATCCCCTTCAACTTCGGCTGGCCGGTGAGACGCGCGCTGCTCGCGGTGTTGTTGCTCGTCTAATCCAAACATTAGGTAACGCGGGGGCGGACACAGATTGGTCTGCCCCCGCGTCGTTCAAGTCACAATCCGGGTCACACAGTGGTCACATCTGTCCTCCGGAGTCCCTGCGATGCCCGCTCGTGACCTGCCCTCTCTGCTCCACAGGGGTCCTTTTCTCTCATCGTTGAAGCCTGGCACGCGCCCTATGGAAACCTACCTGCAGGTAAGTGCAGCACCTCTTCCGCCACAGGAGGGAGCTCTGTATGTACCTTGAACACAGGAGGCCTGACCCCTGACCCCGAGGCCAACAACTAAACAACAACAAACTAATCGGACCGTCGTCTGGTCACGTGCTCGTGCCCATCGCCTGCTCGCCTCTTTATTAGGAACTTCACAACACCTTTTTCATTCTTAAGCTCAATACAATTGAACTTCCTGCGGTTTATTTTCAGCGTGGGAACGAGCTGTGGGCTTCGGTGAGAATACACAGCCGCTGCCAAGACGCCCTGACTACGTCTTCCTGTATTTTACACCTTAGTCTGTTCCGCCCCGTCGCCGACCCACCGGGCCTGAGAACGGCTCTGCTGACAGAAATACACAGATTCATGAAGTGAAATCAGATGACCTTTGAACCCACAGCTCTCCACATGAAGCCCTAATCATCCCGAGGGCACACACTACGAGCTACGTGCACTCACTCTTCCTAATCTCCCCCCCTCCCCCCCTCCTCCAGAGAACAACAACAACCCCGACTTCCTGATCGGCCTGTTCTCCATCCAGAGGCAGATGGGTGTCGGGAGCGAGTGGTCTCCGGACACGCAGACCGAGAAGCAGACCGAGTTGAGCTTTTCTTACCGCTTCATCTGCAACGACAGCTACTACGGAGAAAGCTGCTCCAAGAAGTGCACCCCCCGGGACGACAGGTTCGGCCACTACACCTGCACCGGGGACGGCCAGCTGTCCTGTCTGCCGGGCTGGAAGGGGAAATACTGCGAAGAACGTAAGCAACCCCCCCATCGAGCCGCGGTACGCCGTGTTAGCGATCTGCTGACCTGTTCCCGTCGAGGGTGAACGCAGACCATGTCGTCGTCTCGGGACTTTCCCCCGGGGGGGGGGGTCCTTCAGTTGGTTATTGATCTGTCCGTGTTGAGCACGTCGATCGGATCAGGAGCGGTGATCCTGTCATGTGGCTGGAGGAGAACACGGGACTTTTCAGGACAAACACACATCGCAGACCGGCGGTCCCACGACGGGGCCGGTGGACCCCGGTGCCGTTTCACCAAAACAAATGAATCAAAGAGGAGATGGGGAGGAGGCACCGAGACAAGTAATGGTTCCCATGTGCTGGATATGTGCGCGCCGGGGTGACAATGGATCTGTCGTCCACGTCACTCGGTGGCGAGAGAGAAATTGGCATGTGCTATTTTGACTGCGGCGCCAAATCCCAACCAGATGGGCTGATGTGTGGCAATTACAGACGCATCCATCATCAGTGACTCCAGAAAATATACATCACGAGATAGATGGGGAGTCTGTGTGCTCAGGCTCATTCATCAGTTCAGACCAGGGCTGCAATTAGAATATGGGGGGTCACACAGCCCCCCAGCATTCAAGAATGTTCCTGGTGACATTTAACAGCCACAGACATGTCAATCGAACACATGTTAAAGGGTCACGTCGCGAAAAATAGATTCATCTGGGTCCTGTCCGGGAACTCGGTCGGAAGGAGGAAGTACGAGTCAGTGAAAGGATCTCAGGTCATCTGTCTCAGCTCAAAGTCCCGTTCGTCAAGCGCTGTTAGCTAACGAGCTAAGTTACCCAGGTTTGTCCAGAGAGCAGCTGAGGGAAAGGTGACGTTTGTTCATCCTGAAATGAGGAAAAGCTGCAGTTCTCACGTCAACTGAAGGTCGTGTCGGGTCAAGTATCAAACCCTGAACTTCAGCAGGAAGAACCAACTGAGGGTTCACACGGAGGAAGAGCCCCCGGGGGGGTCGCGAGGAGCCAACAGGAGAGAAGAATGAAACAACAAGAATAACAAGAGACTGGTGAACATCAGCTGCAGGTGACGGACGCACCAACCGCTCGTCTTCATCCGTTCGTCTGCACCAAGACACACATGCCCGGTAACATGATCCAGGGAGCGGGTGGTGGTGGGGGGGGCCCACACGCGCCCAGGTTAATCGCGCCATTATCCAGCACGCGCCACCGCCGCTCAGTCCCGCCGCTGTTGGGCGCGTGCGGCGGTGCGGGAACAACAATGGTGACAGCTGTCAGCTATTGACGGCAGCATCTGCTGCGGGATAAACGGACGGAGCGTGTCCGGGGGTCCGAGCCACAGGCGGGACGACACGACTCTCCTGTCCTCTGTCCTCCGTATCCGTCCATCCACCGACAGAAGGACGGACGTGGGCGGGGTCCAGGTCCGAGTGGAACGTGACAGGAAATGAGACGATAAAAATACAAAGCCTCCAATCGGACACTCGACAGGTCAGATGTACAGGGGGAGCTGTCGGGGGTCTGGGAGCTGTGGAAGCTGTGCAGCGGTGTCGAAATATTGTGTATAAACGAGTGTGTCAGACAAGTGTGTGTGTGTGTGGGGGGGGGGGGGGGTTTAGATGGAGGAGGATGGAGAACTTGGTGTTTCCTCATCATCTATGATCCGTCTGTAGAAAATGGAGATAGTCACTAATCATCCGTTATTATTTGTCACATCGTGCGTGCGTGCGTGTGTGTGTGTGCGTGCGTGCGTGCGTGTGCACTCCGAGCACCCAGTGTCTCTCTGTGTCTGTCTCCGCAGCGATCTGTCTGGACGGCTGCAGCGAGAGGAACGGGAACTGCTCCAAACCCGGCGAGTGTGTGTAAGTGTCCAGGGCGTCGCTGACAGTTCGTCCATGTGGAGCCAAAACACCCCACTTTCACATTTGGGGGGAGACTTCGCATCAGCTCGGCTCTGGCACGTGACCCCCACCACCGTCAGAGGACAAGAACTATAAAAAGACACCGACAAACTAAACACGACGGTGGTCTCTTGTCCCCCTGCGTCACTCGTCAGCTTCTCTCATTCCCACGTCGGCTTCCTGTCACTTTGTCTCATTCGCACACACATTCGTCTGCTCGCTGTGAGAAACGTCTCCTGGATCATATTCTTCCCCCTCCCTCCCTCCCTCTCCCCCCCAGGACACAAATACATCACTCGCACCACCAGTCGACCCAAATTGAGGTTAAACCCTTCAGATAGCCAACATCATTAAGCTGCTCCCACGTCGCCGCTCACTCAGCGAGAAGGAAAAAAAGTCCCACAATCTCACAGTTTTACGAGGCTGCGCACGCACTCACACACACGCACGCACACACACGCACGCACACACGCACCAGTACAATCACGGGAGATTATTGACGAAACGTCTGTGTTCCCCGACACTCCGACACCCGTAGTGCTCGAGATGTTTTTTTGTGACGATGTCGTTCGTTGTGTGACGTCTGCTGGTGAAGTATGTTTGCATGCAGCACACTCCCGTTGCCATGACGACGGGTCGGACAGCGCCGACGTGAAGGGATTTCTGAGTTTGTGTTCTGTCCCGCTGCAGGTGCAGAGACGGCTGGCAGGGCACGTTCTGCGACGAGTGCAGGAAGCATCCGGCCTGCAAACACGGCACCTGCCTGACGCCGTGGCAGTGTAACTGTCAGGAGGGCTGGGGGGGCATATTGTGTGACCAAGGTACACCCACCCCTCGGACCAGAGACCGGCTCAGGTTGCTTGTCCGGTGTTTTCTTCTGAATGAAGCTGAGAGCATTAGTGAATTAGGATCCGGGACAGATCGCCGTCTTTATCCCCCTGGACCCCCTGTAAACAAACACTCTTCTCTACCCCCCCCACCCCCCTTCCCCTCCCTCCACCACCAGACCTCAACTTCTGCACTCACCACCATCCCTGTGTGAACGGCGCCACCTGTATGAACACAGGACAGGGCAGCTACACGTGCACCTGCCTGCCGGGGTTCACCGGGGTCAACTGTGAGCTGGAGATGGAGGAGTGCGACAGCACCCCCTGCAGGAACGGAGGGGTGTGCACGGTACGACGGCGCTACTCGACCCACGACCTCAGGCTGAGTCTCCGCTCTAACCCCCCCCCTCTCTCTCTCCTCCTTCCCCAGAACTTGGAGCGCGGCTACCTGTGCACGTGTGTCCAGGGGTTCGAGGGCCCCCACTGCGAGCACAGCCGCCTGACGTGTGCCGACTCGCCCTGCTTCCACAGCGGCAGGTGCTGGGAGAGGGACAACGGCCGCAGCTACATGTGCGAGTGTCCCCGCGGCTACACGGGCCTCAACTGCGAGAAGAGAGTGGACAAGTGCACGTCGCTTCCCTGCGCTAATGGTACAGTCTTCCTCCCCTCTTCGCCCCCCTTCACCAACTTCCCCCCTCCCATTCCTGCAACTGGAAGCAGTGTGGAACAACAGGAATTGGAGGGAACTCGGTGTCTATTGTCCTCCGTGTAAACACTCAGCAGCTCGTAAATGTCAGCGCAGCTCGGCGCCTGTTGACGGGGGGAGAGCCCCCCAGCGCTCGGGACTCGTTCTTTGTAGGGAGAACAAGGGACAGCGCCCGTTGGGACACTAACGTCATTCCTGTCGTCCTCCGCAGGCGGTCTGTGCCTGATCCACGGCGGCGTGCGCGTGTGCAGCTGCCGAGCAGGGTTCACGGGGCCGCGCTGTGAGGTCAACATCAACGAGTGCGCCGGGAACCCCTGCGTCAACGGGGGCACCTGCCGGGACCGGATCAACGACTACACCTGCGACTGTCCGGCAGGCTACGGCGGACGCAACTGCGACCGCGTCCTGGACGAGTGCTCCCTCCTCCCCTGCCTCAACGGGGGGCTGTGCACCGGGGGCGGTGGGCCCGGCCAGCCTCCGGCCGCGTGCGTCTGCCCCTCGGGCTTCACCGGGCCAAACTGCGAGTTCTTTGCCACCGTGGGAGAAAGTCAGGACGGCTTCCAGTGGGCGGCGGTGTCTCTCGCCGTGGGCCTGGTGGCGCTGCTGGTGCTGCTGTGCATGGTGGGCGTGGCCCTGAGGCACGTCCAGCGGCAGGCGCACACCCACCGGGGGGACCGGGGGGACGCCGAGACCATGAACAACCTGTCCAACGTGCAGAGGGACAACCTGATCCCGGCGTCCCAGCTGAAAAACACCAACCACAAAATGGGCCTGGAGGTGGACTGTGACTCGGACAAGTCCAACTTCATCCATAAAAACTACCACCTGGACCCCTACCACTGCAAAACACAGGGGTCCCAGGAGGACAAAAGTCTCATTTACGACAAGTGTTTAGAAGACAAGATGCCCTTGAGTAGAGTGTACAGGTGAGAGAACACTGTGTGACCTCTGTGTAACCCCCAGCGACCCCCCGACGCCGTGTGTTAACGTCCGTTTGTGTTCACAGTGAAAAGCCCGAGTGTAGGATATCGACGATATGTTCCTCCAGAGACCCCATGTACCAGTCGGTGTTTGTTATAGCCGAGGAAAGGAGGGAATGTGTCATCGCAACCGAGGTAAGACCCACACCCGGGGGGGGGGGGCACACGGGTTACTGCCGGGGGCCGTCTCCTCACCTGTTTGCTCTCCTCCTTCTCCCCCTCCCAGGTATAACCTGAGGTCACTGATACTGTGGATTGTTTACAAATGCTGAGAGGAGACTGGGGGGGCGGGGCGGGGGGGGGGACTGGGGGCGCCGCTCCAGAACAGTCCGCTCAGCAAAAATGAACTCAGAAACCGTGTCGGACGACGGACCGACTGGAGCATCGGCGTAACGTTAATTTATGTTCTCGGCCCCCCCTCGGACAGCTGGAGCAGACGGAGGGGGGGGCTCTGATAATCATGACTACAGCCAACCAATCAGTGAAAACAGTTGCCTAAGATCCGACCTTTACAACAACACCCCCCCCCGCCCACTGCTGCCACCTACGCCTGCTATGCAACAGGGTCAGGGTCGAGATGAGTGAACCCCCCCCCCCGTCACAGACCAACCCCACAAACACTGAGTCATGAATGTCTGGAGAGGATCCTCAGCTGGCAATCACGGGACGACGACGGGTCCAGAGGTGAAGATCCTACGCAGCCGCCCAAATTCACCAGAAGCCTTAAACGGGGGGGGGGGGGCTACATCAGGACCCTTGTTTGGTGTCGGGAACATTTGCACTACGGCAACAAGAGAAAAGGACGTGGAGAGGACACCTGTGGGTCATCACGGACAGTAGACCACCACCCATCTCCAACTCCAGGAGCAGTGACGGACACGTTTTCTACCTGATTCTTCCAGAGTTTAATTTAAATATGACACATTGTTCTTTCTATGTTTTATAATATTATTTTGTATATAATGAATATTTATAAGACCAAACCTGAAGAATAAAGTTCACTGAACACAGGTTCAAACGGGACGTCACCTGGATGGACGGGAGTGTCGACCGCTTGTGTCTGGTGTGTATGGGATTCTGATGGATTGTTTACGGTGTTTGTGGAGGGGGGGGGGGGTTCCGTTGTCCAGAACCTTTGAACATGAAACCCAGCTGCTCTCCTGCAGTACAAGTACAACAGAGTACAACATCGGTCGGAGTCATTCCTGGAAACGCCTTTGGCTCCCATCACACAAGCCCCCCCACCCCACCCCTCCCTAATTGACTTGAAATTCAAATCCGTTTCCACGGATACCACCCCCTCAAGCTGGAAATGGCAAAACAAAAGCGAGGCACAGGGCAAAGGGGAAGACGACCCCCCGACGCACAAACGCATGCAGCCAACCAAACAGATGCCGGGGGGGGGTGGGGGGGTGAAGCCATAAAAACAGCAGCATATGTCAGCTCTGCCACCCCGAGAGCTCAAACTTCCCCTTGAGGCCGAGGGGCAGTGGTCCGGTCCCCGTCCTGGACCTCCTGGTACCCACTCCAGCAAACGGAGCGGGGAGGGGGCACGCAGCCGTCGCGGGGGCAGTGCTGCTCCAGGTCGTTGCCCTTTACCTCCCTTGGCTGTGGGAGCGTCCATTGTTCTGTACAGTTGGTGATAGACTGTCGAGGAACAATCCAGCTGCGGTCTTCAACCCCCCCTGCCCCCAGTGGTCCCCAGGAAATGGTTCACACACATGCTGCCGGCCCACGTCACCTCCAGGAGACTGGGTCATTCCACGGGTCGGGGAGTCGGTCTGAGGGGGGTCGGGGGTCCTGACGAGACGCTCTCTGAGAGGAAGAGTGTGGTTTGATGAGTCACTGAGGCCGATCTCATCTGGGAAAGGGTTATGTCAACGACAGACCCCCCAGAAGTGCCACCGACTTGGGAAAGGTGCTTGTGGTCCGTGTCCAGACCCTTCCAGCCCCCCCCCCCGGCCTCGCTGTTGATCGCAGAGACAGAAGCTGCTCTTTGGCCCCCGGGTCCCCCTAGCGTAGTCAGGCCTTTTTTTTTTCATTGTGTTATAATCACAGCATCCTGTTTGTGACCCCGGTGACATCACTTCCTGTTTCCTCTCTGATTAAAAAATGCCGGCAGAGGCCGGAGCGTTTTCTCACGCACCGCTTTCGTCTCGCTTGCACTTGCTCGCTCGGACTCTTCGGCCTGTCAGGAAACATCCTGGACACGACGCTAACGTGGACAAACGCTCCAATCAGCTGTTTACTGTGAAGGAGGAAAGGGACACGTCAGGATCCAGGTCTGAAACCCCACACACATCTCTGCACATCTCTCCACATTCCAACACAAACCCAGTCGGGGTCGTGTTGCCTCCTGCACCTGCAGTCGTCTCATTAATTAACACTAGGTGTCAGTAAGAAATACACAGAGTATTCACACACTTACATCATGGGACGACAACATCTTTTAGATTTAGGACCAACTGAGCTGTGAACTCAGGACTGAGTGATAAACATACAATTATTCTGTCACACCCACTGCAGGAATTCAACATTTACAGGATAAACATCTGATTGTGAACATTCCAAAGCATGTAAAAAAAAAAGGATGTTTTACATCATAATTATGGGACAAGCACCATGTCCACTGTGGTGAACGTCTGCCGCCAGCAGAACGGGCTTTGGTACGTCCATCACAGTGTGAGAAAAACACAGATTCCATACAAGTCACAAGATGATGACAGGATGACTGCTGACGACTAGGCCCGTGTGCTGGGGGAGGACGGACCCCCACACGAGGAACGTGACGGGTCTGACAGAGGAACGCTCAGAGGTCGGCACAGAACACTGCTTCAGGTTTATGAGGGCTGATGCAGTCCACCGGCATCTTATCGAGGCAGATAATACCGGCTATTTATAGGTAATCTATTTATTGAGCCCAGAGGGCAAACGGAGATCAAGTATATGACGACAGCCCACCACGAAAACGGACATTTCAGTCATTGTTGGACCTGGAAGTAAAACATCGCCTACTTGATTAGTGTTTCATCAACTAACCCAGTAGAAGTGGTTTCCCAGGTGTTTCCCTGCACAAGGAGTCAGAAGTCAAGGAGGAGAGTGAAGTTCCAGCAGCCTCCAAGCCCCTGGGTCCCAGCATTAATCTTCCTCTTGGACCCTGTATTTGGTTAGTACGATGTCTGGTGAGTGACACGGAACTGGAACTGTGCATATGTGTTTATAAATTGAATGGAATATTACAGCTGCTTTCCCACAGTGCTCAGTGAGCCAACATACAGAATAGAAATACAGGTACACAAACGTCCAACCTGAGAACTGGACAAACAAACAAGACCCTTTGTGTTAAACATGTATTTAGGTTGCAAACTAAAAGCCATCTAAGGAGTGATTTTTAAAAATATTAAATCAGATTCCTGCTCAGAATGTGGAGTGACACAGAAACTGCTCCACCCTACTGAGGACTCCTCCAAATGATGCAATGTCTTGGTATGTTGCTGCCTGCTGCTGCTGCTGCTGAGGCCTGAAATGCTGTGGGAAGTTGCATCAGCCACTGGATAGAAGTGACAACTGCGGCGACCAATGACACACCGACTCGGTTTGACTGACAGATCAACTACCCAATTGGTGACGACACTTCGAACTGAGGCGTGAGGAATTACAGCCAATCGCTCAATGGGGTTTTCGTTCAGTTCCGCCTTATTTGGCGCATCGTAATCTGATTTGTTCGGGAATTACGGAGGACAAATTTTCTATATTTCCATTGGTCAAACACAATATCGAGGATACGCCCTCGTCCAACGTCCTGTATAAGTCCGTGAACCGACCTCCGCCATGTTATCGGGAGGCGATTCGAACGACTGCTGGTGAGACCCGCGCCGACATCCACCGACTGGCTTTAGAAACTGTTTTAACGTGATTAGGTGTCGTTTTGTTTTGTTCTTTTTTAATTCCTAGGTCTAAATCACGTTCTTGTCGGCTGGCGTTGAAGCCGGTCAAACCGTTTTTCCGCTCCTTTTTCGCTAACTCGAAGGCCCAAGTGGCTGTCATGGCTTTTTAAGGCGTAATGCGGCACCTCTAATGCAACGGCGATGCATCGTGCTCGGCAAAACCCGCTGCGAAACTCCATCATCGCAACTGCTAAGCAGTTGGGCTCCAGTACCGTTCGCGGTATCCCGGCGAGCCAACCGGTACCGCTTCTCCTGGACCGGAGGAAGCTAACGCTAGCTAGCTAGTCACTGTAGCTAGCTAGTAGTACATTGACAAAAAAAAAAAAAGATTCATTTGAACGTCGTCCACAAAAACCCTACCGATCGAAATGAAGCCTCAAGATATCATCGCCGGGAAGAGCAGCCTGTGGATCTTCGGGTACGGGTCGCTGGTGTGGAAGCCTGACTTCAGGTACAAGAGGAGCATGGTCGGCTACATTCAAGGCTACAAGAGACGATTCTGGCACGGGGACAACTTCCACCGCGGAAACGACGAGTCGGTGAGAACATTCTCTGCTGTGGTCGACTGACATGTTTGCTGTGACGTGCTGCGGCCATCACCCTGACCCGACCCCATTTCTCTTCCTCCTCTTTACGCAGCCCGGAAGAGTGGTGACGTTGATTGAAGACGATGACGTAAGTGGAGAGCGACGTTTCCTATTGGCCGACAACAATGAACAAGCTAGTCCACGTGGGTCTAACTGATTTTTTCCCCCCCCTCTTCCTCACAGGCAAGCACGTGGGGTGTGGCATTCGAGGTGACTGGCTCTCAGATCGAGGATTCCTTGAACTACCTCAACATCCGTGAGACGGCCTGCGGCGGCTACATCACCAGGATGTTGGAGTTCTTCCCAGAGGGGGAGAGCCAGCATCCGGTTCAGGCGCTTGTGTACATCGCCACCCCCGAGAACCCCCTCTACCTGGGGCCAGCCAGCTCGGAGGAGATCGGCGCCCAGATCGCTGTGAGCAGAGGGAAGACGGGCCACAACCTGGAGTATCTGCTCCAGCTGGCCAAGTTCATGAGGAGCAGCTGCCCTCACGTTGAAGACCACCACCTGTTCTCCGTGGAGGCGTCAGCACTGACCGTAGTGTCCTATCTGTTAGCAGCCAAGTAGCTCGTACCCTTCGTCTGGGGGGCAACTGTAAACACAACGCTGAGGCTTTCCATCAGTCACTGTTAGTCCATGTTTGACAACTGCACTCGACGTCTACTCAAGCTAACGATAGTGATGCATGTTTTTTGTTTTCTACCCATCATCACTGTTCATGAAACACCTATTTTTAAAGGCACATACGTTTTATTTGCACAGTTCAGATTCCGTCCAGACCATTCAGGCGGTACAGTAATTAATGCAGATGAACAAAATAAGTGGTGTGATGTTTTGGTTTTAAGGTGCTTGTGTTTCTGTCATTAAGTGCCAATAAACATGAACATGACAACTTTTTTCTGTTTGATCTGAACAGATAAACTATCTGACCGATAAACCAATGACAAAATTCCTAACATGGATTTTTCAGTTGCTTTAATTCATCCGTCACATGTTTGAGGAGTTTACTGGACATGGATTAGTTTTCAGTCCCAGATTAGATGATGATTCACATCAGGTTCCTTCAGGGAACTGGGCACCAGCCAGCACACACACACACACACACACACACACACAGAGCAGGAGCAGCTTGTTCCCTGGACGGATTCGGATCAGGAGTCGGTGCTGCTGCCTGTGACTGCCCGGGAACCAGCTCAGACCTGAAGTCCCGGTTCACTTTCCTTCACGAGTGTAAAGACAGAACTACTGTTTCGCAGTCCTTTATTGTCAGTTGGCTCCTGTTAGTAAAAGGACTGATGCATTTGATCATATGTACACATGGCCTATAAAAATAGACAAAGGTGGGATTGTGTGTGGGTGGGTGGGTGGGTGGGGGGGGGGCGCCAGAGGAAATGTTGCTCTCACTATGTACAATATAGTACATCGAATATTAATCCCATAATTAACACAAAACAAGCATAACAGATGTAGTGTTCAACTCAGGACTGATGCAAACACGACTAAAACATCGACGAGAACCAAAGAAAAATCCAATTTACAGAGTTTTACAGGTGGTCTACTCACGACGACGGGGACCCTCGAATGGAAAGAACTTCACTAGAATTGGTTTAAATTTAGCAGCATATCAGCCAGAGACCCTCAGAGCGGAATAAAACGCATCATCAGCAACACGTTACAAAAATAAGAGCTTCAGTACAAAAGCCGGACACACTGGGTGGGGGGGGCTCCACGCTGAAGCTCCATGAAATGCAGAGTCATCGTCCAGAGAGAACAATTAAATAACCTAACGAACGCGTATGAAACAGTGAGAAAAGGACGTGGATCAGTGCGTTGGACACAAACACAAGGAAAATGGAAAAAAGCCCTTAAAACGACACCGGTTGGTTGGTTTCTGCTGACTCATCAAATCAGTCTCGGTAAGCACTTTGAAATGAACACCTGAGTCCAGGTGGACTGGGTCCAGGCACAGGGCAGGTGAGGGGGTCACAGTGTGAGGAGGTCACTTATCTGTGTGCTGGGGGTGTCACTGAGCCCCGGGCCCCCCCTTGCCCTTTCTGACCACGCCGTGGGTTCCGTGGTGGAGGGCGTGGCTCGGCGGTTTCCCGGGGCCCGGGGCGGCGCCGGCTCCCTTGGCCAGAGGAGACGAGCTTCTGCTGGGGTTGAAGGTCGCCGCCGGGGCTGAGCGGCCCAGGGAGGGCTGCGGGGGGGCGGCGGCAGAGAGGCCTGCTGGAGGAGACGGGGCTCAGTCCGAGCTCGGGGAGCGACACCAGCGGGCGGGGGGCTCACGTACCTTTGGACACGCTGTAGCCGTAG
>JBBMJM010000003.1:1927531-1941443 GCA_037832705.1 Centriscus cristatus | reverse complement strand
TCCTGCAGATGTCTTCACCCATCCTCAGACCTTATCTGATCTCAAACATCCATTATGTTTTCTGACTTTGAACCCCTCTGCTCCAATAAAGTGTCTCTAGAACAAACAGTATTCAGCCGCGGACCCTCTCGTTCATTAGCACATTCCGACTGTGCATCGGTTTCAGTTCAGTGCAGGAAAAAAAATGCTGTGACATATCAACAGCGTTCTAAGGCTGGTTCAGGGTTCAAGTTGGCGAAACATCGGGGTTCAAATAAGTACAAATGGTTTCAATGGTTTGGGTTCAAATAAGTGCATCTGTTGAAAAAAAAAAAAAAAAAGGAAACGGAGCAGCATGGTTTTTACAGCAGGAAGCAGATGCCAATGCAACATTCATCACACACACACACCAAAATTGTTTGTGGGACCCATCAATCTACAACCCTGCGTCCGTACAACTACCAATGACCTTATCTGATTTTTTGTGGTAACGCGGCAGATTCACGGTGGTGTCTGTCTCTTAATCATCAATGGAGGCAGTTTTTACCACCTCCCAATCTGGTCATCGCTCCTTTTAACTTGAAAAGAGAACCGGGGAACAAAATGTGCATATGTTTGGGTGTTAAGACTTTTACTCTTGAAATAAACAATATACTAAAAGAGCATGTGCCAATATGTTTCACGCTCGTATTATCAGAGTTATACCTTGTCGTTTTTCTTGTTTTTGTGCTGCTCTGTGGATAGATAATCAGCCGTCAGGATGTGAAACTAAACCAGAGTTGAAGCGCCCGCTGTTGTTGGCTGCTGAAGTTCGATAAAAGATGATCAAAAGTATTATAGTATAAGTTTTATACTATAATATAACAGTGAATGGCCCCTGTGTATTTGGAGGAGAACGTTTATTCCCTTATTTTGAAAACTTGAATTTGTATTTACATCTTTCTTTGTATAAATGAGTTCCACGAGTTCAGCACAGCACATCTAAGTAAAGACACACACACACACACACACACACACACACACACACACACACACTGTCTGCATCCTCGCGCTCACAAACGTCACACAGATTACAGCATGGTACAGTTTTCTGGACTTGAGTGAGCACAGGTGCACTCTTATCCTCCATATCTGTCTTCTGATTCACAAAATCCTCTTGGGGAAAAAAAAAAAAATCACACGACGACAAAGAAGGAAAAAAACTCAACTACAGCCAACTTTGCTTTTCCACGCTATTCTGAGAACAAAGTCTCCCAGACCCTTTTAAGTGACAGAGAGGTGAAAAATAAAAACAGAACGCACACTAAATGAGGAATGTGTGTTGGTGGCTGCTCCACATCCCCTTGTACTCGTCAAGATATGTAAAGTGTTTCTCCTCTTCCCCCTTTAATGAAAGCCTGTTTACTGCCGCACATGTAGTGACCACAGCTGTTTTTCGTGACATTTATTTTCTTGTCATTTTTTTCCCTCTCCCATCCTTCTCTAATTGGCTTCCGTTTGTGTCCTTCTCTCATGTGGTCTTTCCACACTCAGCTCAAATGAATGCACTCTCTTCCTTTGACGAGGAGGAAAAAAATATAAACTAGATGCAAATGCAGTCGTGGTGCAAATGTTGTAGGTCGCAGAAATCATTATCTAAAATTCACAGGCTGTGAGGGTCTTGATTTTAGGTCGCAGCATGCGGGCGACCTCATCCACCTCACTGCACATTTCGTCGCTTATTTCCTGTCCTTCTGCCACTTGGTCTGTGGTCTATCGCCCTTCATCGTGTGGTCACGCTCTGACCGAATCACCAATCTGTGTGAATTACACAGTAGGACAGACAAAAGAGTCCTTCAAAAAAGTCTGAGGAACAGTATTTAAATAATGATGCCTATTTGTACCTGTTCAGTCAGCATTCTGACCCCCCCAATCAGCTTGTCAAATATATATTTTATATTATTACAGCTATTAACTAAATTGTATTTACTCTATTAGAATCATATTGAACGGCAACATATATAGTACTTATATACATGTATATATTACAAACAAAATAGAAAAAAGCTGAAATATATGTATGTAGTGTAAACACATTTGCCACAACAGGGCATGAAAGAAGCTGCATCGCAAAGAGGCTGCACGTGTGAAGTGAAACCAGCAGACGTCCCTGTGTTTTCTGGACATATGTGACTTTACATTCCAACTCAATGGCCGAGCCTTGCAAACATAGCATGACAAGAAACACAGATGGCAAAAGGAATAAAAACAAGCACGCACACGCACACACACACACACACACACGTTTACTGGAAGAGTGACAGAGCATTGCAACGGAAGAAGAAGAAAAAAAACACTATGAGAAAAACAAGTGGGCAAAACCACTTGGGGAAAAACACCCTCCATTATCAGGGGTGGAGATTTGCCACAAGCACATTCCTGATTCCATGCTCACTTCATCCAAAAGGTTTGTTAAAAAAATATATATATATATATATATATGTATAAATATAAATATATATCAAGGTAAACAACCTGGACGCATGCGGAGCGTGGGGTTCACAGACAGACCCAAACCCCTGCCCATTGTGTGTGTAGGTGCGTGTAAAGTTAGCCGGGACAGACGGTAAACAGCAGTAAACGTCAGTTTCCACCCACACATATCTGCAGACAAATGCTAAAATCCAGAGCACAGTTTCCGTGTATCGGGACGATGAAGGGAATTAGCCTAAAGTTAGCATCAAAGTCCACCCTGTGGCTCGTGACGTTCTCGGGACTCCACGTTCTAGACAAAGTAGGAAACGTCCATTGAGGAATTTGTACTTGAGCCAGACATTTTCTCTGCTACTAATACACTGATTTGGTGTTTAATGGCACTTTAATGGCAGTTGGCAGACGAAACAGCTGTTGATTGCATTACCGCCACCTTCTGGCAAAAACACATTTGCAGGAAATGATACAGGCGGTTACTGTGACCGTATCTCAGTTATGACATTTGGAATTTGTAAAAGTCATCCAGTGTGTACTGCTCCAAACAAATGTTCCTTTTAAAATGTAGTCTCGAACCACGCTAGCTTTCCCCTACTCCATCTCAAGCTACGCTTAGTGGGAATGTGTCTTGCGATCGATCTGGTTATTTACAATACTACTGTTAAATGGAATGAATCTTCTTTAATCCTCAAAATGAAGCAAATCAGTGTATTTCTCCAACTAATCTTTTATCAATTATTACTCCAAACGGCATCTTAATGCTAAGCTAAGTGGTTTCACTATGGCATCAGTCTCTATTGCTCAGCAATGCAGCACACTACCAAATAAATTTGTCATATAATAATAATAAAAAAAAGATAAGCAGCTCATACGTAATCATCAATCATCTATTTAAACATTACATACATTTATGACTTAAAGAAATGGGAGGCGGACAGAGGCGTCGGTATTATTCACATAAAAAGGGGAAAGACATGAGATAGTGAGTGAAAATGGAAGAGTGATTTGGAGAGAAAAAAAATCAGTCGCTGAGGAGGTGAGAGGTCACGACCCTGACACGTGTAGCTAGTTGAACCTGTAACTTATAGTGGAGGTCGCTGGCGGGAGGCTTGGAAGGGAAGCACTTTATTGTTCTGGGTTACGAGTGCCTCGCCAGGCCTGTTAGGAGCTCCTAAATCACACACACACACATACACACACACACACACACACACGCACACTGCAGGTCATTCGGGGCTGCAGAGCCAGATACCGCCTGGCCTGAGCAGATTTTTCCCCTGGTAAAGTCTTTATCCTAGACGCCTCAGCAGTCTATTCCGAGAGGCTGCTGAAATGGAAAAGACGAAGTGGGTTTTTATTTCGGACCATTTTATGATTTGAATAATGTATATGAAAAGACATCACCTCAACACTCGCGGAGTTCCCTTGCTCATACACCTATTTAACGCACCACCCCGGATATTTCACAGGCAGCGACGCAGGCTGCGAAACACAT
Organism: Centriscus cristatus; assembly: GCA_037832705.1. Lineage (NCBI taxonomy): Eukaryota > Metazoa > Chordata > Actinopteri > Syngnathiformes > Centriscidae > Centriscus > Centriscus cristatus. The sequence goes on along the minus strand of JBBMJM010000003.1, from coordinate 1,937,500 downwards.
TTACATGATGACATGAGCTGAAAAGAACATTAGTTTGTTTGTTTCTCTGGTTCCACTTTTCTGAATGTGAGCCTTTTTCATGTCCGCTGGTTTGGGACTATTAGCTATTCCTGAAATTAAAATGTCGTTACACATCCTCTGTGCCACTCAGCTGTGGAACAAACTACGAAAAGGCTTTGACCAAAGAATACTGTCGGCAGCAATGAAAGGAAGAATACGTATTCCTTGTTTTCGATTGTGTTTGATTGCCTTCACTTTTTTTTTTTTTTTTGATAGACTTGTACGCAGAATCCCACAAAAAACGCCAGGGTGATTTTCACCAAACTCACATGGAGGATGTAGTATTGGCCAAGGGAAAAAAAACAATTCATTTTGGGGGGAAATCCATTTTTTATAGCAAAAAAAACCCCCAGTTACATTTCATTTGGAGATCCAATCATCTGCCAATCAAAAAATAGAAACACTCGCACAGCGCCGTGTGGAACGCCTAATAGAGGCTTTCTGTAAAAGCTGTCACAACACCTCCACTCATTTACAACACTGTCAAAATGTCAAATGTAACAAGTCCGGGGCCAAACCCTGGTGACGTTCCAAAGAAGAGAGGCGCCTGGAGCCGGCTGCCACCGCCAGAGAGAGACACACCTTCACCGCATCTACGATGTTACGAGAGGTGGAGCAGGACATTCAGTCCACACAGCAGCAAACATTTTTCTGCCGCTTCTAACTCTCTGACCATCCTGAAGGCCAAATGAGCCCAAATCACAGTACAGACGCTTTTGTCAGTTGCGGTTGTAAAGCGTGAATTTTAGCAGAGAAGCATCTGGAAGCTGACTGCTGCCTAATATGAAGTGTTAATAGGCCACATTTCATATCACATGTATTTATGACAATTTTCTGGCATATATTTAAGTCTTTCGCTTGGGTCCCTTTGAGTTTTTTTTTTTTTTTTGTATGAAATGTGCATGCACGTCTTCCTAATCTTTACATATTAATAAAAAATAATATCAGTTCTTTATCGAGTGTCTGTAAAATTGTGAATGAACTCTATTTTCTTACATTTCAATATTTCTTTTTTTCCCAATAACAAGTTGCAACTGTACAAATCACATAGGAACACTCGTATTTTATTAATGTAAAGGAAAGTATCTCTTTAGAGATTTTGGACATATTGGACATCGGCGTGACACCCAATGCAAAGGCATGTGTTGTGTCTAATTCAGGTGTAATTGGGATGTAATCTGGACCTGAGAGTAGGTGTTCCCCATTGATTTATTGTAAACTCTGGTAAGTGTCAGAGTGAGAGGTAGCAGAGAGGAGTGTGATGATGATAACCTCAAATGAATTCTCCTCTCTCCACCCTCCTCCACAGTTTATTAGTTTAGGCCAGAGGCCACTTGTAGCCTTGCAGAGTGGACGGTAATTGTGTGCGTGCTCCTTAAGCACCGACCGCAGCAATAATAGACTGAATTATACAATAAATTCCCTCCAGATGTGCTCCCTCCACCCCCACCCACCCACTCCAATTTGACAGCTCGCACACCCACAATCTGTGCGACTGGGCCTCTGCTCACACACACACACACACGCTTACAAATGTACATACACAGGGTGACTTAGTTGCAGTGTTTGCATTGTCAGATTGTTTCCATACTGGTGTTAGCATGCTGCGTTTCCTCACTGCTGGAGTAATTACACGTCGTATTAGCTGATAGTGTTTTGTTAACCTCCTAATAGATGTCCTCCCACCTCAGCAAACTCACAGAGCGTCTATTCAATAATAAGCAGCCTTTCTAATACCCAATGCATACTAACGCACACACGCTGATATTTAGGTTTCTCACAAGTTGCAAGAATGCATAGGTCTATATATATGTGTGTGTATTTAATTACATCTTGAATTATCTTAAACACATGCTGGAGAGTAATGCAGTGAAAGTCAGTCATAAACAAAAACACAGAGCCACCCTGCGTGGGAATCCAGCCATCTATTTCTGTCTCCTGGAGGCGGCAGGAGAGAGGAGAGGGATGAGAGGATGAGAGAAGAGGAAAAGAGTGGTCACACTAATTATCATGTGCGCTGCTGCTGAAATATGAGTCTGATTTCTGAGGGGGGAATAAAATGTTTTCACTGCTGGTTGTTTTTTGTGTACTGCAGCCTACCATCACAGAAACACGGTTTCATATTTTCTCATGGCTAAATATTGCCCAGATCGCAGCCAGTATTGTGCTGATGCAGGAGGATGGTGAGAGAATGGACCACCAGTTAGTTTGACTGCCACACATTTTCTTCCACTTCCAGCCTTATTCACCGGCTGCTGCCAAATGCCTGCGCGCCGGCCGGCACAGCGCCACCCAGTGTTCAAGCCGTTGGATGAATCAGAAAACTATGATAAAACACATCGCTTCAGGAATCTACATCACCCACGTGTCGTCACAGAAAGAAATTATATCTTAATGAAATTATTACAAAGGCCACAATACTCTTACCGCCACTCTTAGACAAAAGATGACAGGTGGAGTAGTGTCTGTAATTTGTGTTAACAGCAAAATGGATATCATCAGGTAAAACATCTAAATGTAATTTTTCTTAGTGTTGACTTTACTGAATTTATTAACAGAAGTTCTACTGCCAGTAGTTTTAGTGGAATAACGTCCAACAAAAACAATTACATTATTTCATGCTCATCCTGCCTGCTCTGCAATCATATATTACATCTAAATTAACATATCTGTTGGTTAGACCAACAGATATGTTAATTTGTTTAATTAAAAAAATAAAAAATAAGATGTTTTGAAAGATAGAAAAGTTATGTCTCAGAAGTGTTCAGTTAGAAGTACCGGTAGTATATTGCTGCTACTACTACTACTACTACCAAATGATAATAATAATAATATAATAACAACATGCACTAACTGACAGTTGTACTTGTGTCACGCGGTGATATTGAGTTTGCCAGGTGGGAGGCTGGCCGCGCTAATCAGTAAAGGCAGAGTAATTTGCCTGCAGACATGTTCCAGAGCAGAACTCCCCTGTGTTTCTCTCAACCTGCTGCCCCAGGTGGATTCAGCGCCTGAATGCCCCTTTTACCTGCTTCCAAATCTGAGGCCAGAGCAGATGCAGTGAAGAAAAAAAAAAAAACTTGACTCCCTCTCTGCTCTCTGGCTGTGCAGGCGCTACGGGAGTGTTGCTGCTGGGAGCCAAGGTCCTTTCATCACCAAGCATCTTATCTTCTCAAATCTTCTTCTTCTCCTGCTCCTTCTGATTTTTTCCCCTGTATTAGCATTGGGGTGTGTGTGTGTGTCAGGGGCGGGGGTGGGGGTGGGGGGGGTTATAAATCAGACTTGGCTGCTCACAAAGAAGGTCAAGGGAAAATCTTTAATTGCCACAGTCGTAAGACACGGGTGGTAGTTTTTCCTTTTCTCCGTTTCTACGTGCTGTCTGTCGTCTGTCTTCACATTGCCCTTTAATCACCATGTCGTGGTCTTTATAACAGCTAATTATCAGAGGGGGCGTACGTGCTAATCATCGCTTCCAAGATAGATCGCCTTCATCCTTTCCTATTTGGAAATTTACTGCTCGAGTTTAGCGTCTCTACAGTGAAGGGGGCGGGGGGGGGGGGATTAATTTACAGTCACGCTGACCAGTTTAGACCATGATGACATTTCAAGGAAAGAATTACTTTTAGCTTGCCCCTAGAAGCCGCACTGTAAAACCGTGTTAAAGAGATGAAATCAGATACTAAAATTGCTAATTCTAAAATCGCCAACATCCACAGCTTTTTTTCCACTTTTCGAGCTGAGGATAGTTTCATTGAGAAGTTGCGCTCAGCCCAAACTAAAACATAATCATAATTAATTATATGCATCCTCTGCAACACGCCGTTGTTTTTGTACGAGTGGTTGTCACTTTGAGCCTCTGTGGCCTCCTGGGTGGTCGTGTAAAGGGCCAAAGACCCCCCCCCTCTACACACACACACACACACACACAAACACGGACCCAGTGTTTAATCTGACATTTATTTGTTTGCTTTGTGAACGAACATGCTCGCTGGAAAGAAGTATTAGCGCTCGTGGATCCTCATTACAGTGGGGTGTTCATCCTTCTAGACTGCGGTCGGTCAGGCGGCCGTTCCCACAGACCAATGTCCAGACACTGACTGGAAACCTTGAATCCGTGTCACTTCTTTATGTTTCTGGCAGCTGTCTGTGCACCAACCCTCAGCTCCAAGCCGAGCTGGCATCATAACAGCAAACGGAGCCTTCAAGTGGTTCAGGTTTCTATCAATATTTTTGAAAAACCCAACCGGAAATGATACAGTCTGCCTTCCAAAATGTGTTAACATCCCCCCCAAAAAACTCCTCAGTTCATCAGGTTCACAAGACGTGATGGCGCTAACGTACAAAGGCTTTTTTGATGTATTTATTTTTTTTGCAAGTTGCCAACACAAAACAAACACAACTGACTTCTAACATGTCCAAGCTGCAAATTTCTGACATGGAGGCATCTGCCAATACCACCAGGAGCCATGAGGGGCAACCATCATTTCATACATCCATTGTGTCTCATATGCATTAACATCTGGACGTGTGTGGGACGGGGTTGCCGAGGCAGATGCAGGGGGCCGCTCCAAACAGGATGTGGTTATAACTCAGTAATGTGTCAACCGATCTTCATAAGGCCACTGAAGGACCCCTCCTGATCCCACCCATGTGATATTCATGAGGCATGGCTACATTTCAATGTCCTTTGGATTTTTGCACAACACGGCGGTTTGTTCCTTCATGCAGAATTTAGGATGGTTCACTAACACCCCCTGAAAGCTCTGAAGGTTCCAGCGCGACGCTGCATTCAACCTTATTGATGCTTATAATTGTGCATTTGTCGCCCTCTCAACAGATCCGGGAGCTATGTTCTCGTATGCACGTGTTGAGTGGGCTTCATTCATTCCGTCTCTGCAGCATCCACTCGGCTTCTGAGGGGTTGGCCTCACCTCATCTGGCAGCCATTACCTGCACACATGCTCCTGTCTGAAGGTTGATCTGCCGGGTTAAACAAATCCAGGCGGCAAAGCCCAGCTCGCCAAGGAACCAGCCATACATCAGCTGTGAAACAGACAACATGACAGGGTGAGGGCCGGCTACCGTACTATCCACACTATCGCTGATCTCCCAGCTCCAAGGAACACTACAGGACGACAGAATCGGTTTAGTTCAGGTGCCCGGACAAGGCGAGATGAGGAGGGATGGGGAAGGAGCGCTGGGTGGAAGGGGGAAGGCCCCCCCCCCCGAGTTTTCTCTCTCTGGAAAGATGTGACACGATTCATTTCGTATGCATGAAGTTCCAAACTAAACAGAAACAGGCAGAGTCTCTGTATTGAATGTGGAATTTAGTAATTACGTGCAGCAATATGCTTCAACCAGCATTTCGGTGTGAGACGAGGCACACTGTGATGCATGACCGTCCCTCGGCAGGGATGGCACGGCATTGACAATCTGACTGAGTCTGCGGGGTCTGATTCAATTCCGCTCCCAATCAAAAGCGAGGAGATTCCATTTATGTTTATTACATTTCCTGTTTCTCACTTCATCATGTCGGAATTGAAACTGACAGGGTAATTATCATTTCATCCTAAATTGATCCCAATCCATGTGGGCTGGCTCCAAACACAGAGACACGAGAGAGGGAAAAAGAGAGTTGGAGGAGGAGGAGGAGAAGAAGGAGGGGGGATGGGGGGGGGCATTTTGGGAGCGTCTGGCGATAGTTCAGTCATCTGTAAGACGTATCGCTTGAAGGGTGGAGGATGATGGAAGGAGAGAAGTGGGGATGGAGGAAAGGAAGGGAGATTTCGTTGCGGGTGTTCCCTTGATGTCCCTCTGACAGGAAACAGATTGGGAGCCGCATGGCGTCGGCGCTTTGGCTTTTTATTCGTCTGGCTCCGAAGGGTTTTTCCTGGCCTGAGTCGGGCCCGGTTCGGAGACACTGTGGGCCACTCGTGGAGCCAGCCTGTAGTTTAAGTGAGAATAACAAATGCTTGAAAAAAATAATAGGCCTACAAAAAGAAAAAGAGAGGAGCAGCACAATCCTACTATTGTTCATGGTAGGGACATTTTACTGGCTGCAATAAAAGAGTGTGTGGCGTGGTCCCTGTTGTGGAGAGGTCTGCCAAACTGACAGATATGCGCGACGGTAGTATTGGATGGTTCCGTATCATGTATTTTGAGTTGTGTTTCTTGGCAGCGCCGAGACGAGACCTGTCATTCATCACGCTGCTCCTGCAGTAAAAGTAGCAGCCTGAGTTGCTTATGATGGCATCGTGTGCAGCACATGAAGTAAGTAATCATAAAGGCACTGGTGGATCGAGGCGGACAGAGAGATTTCGCCTAAGAACTCCCACATACGCCTGACGAACCCCTTCAACCTGGCATATTTAACCTACGAGGAGAGGTATATGAGGCATTCACAGGCAGAAAAAATATTTAGACATGTCACGAAGAAATAAAGTTGCCGGTTGTGTACGGTCGTAGACTGCCCGAATGTCCTCTGAAAGGTTTTATTGATTATGTGTCATGTGTAGCTTCGCACCAGGGGGTACGCGGCTGAGCAACACTGAACAACTGCGGGATTATGAGGTTTATATCGGCGAAAAAGAAAAATAAGTGTCATACGTGAAATAAGAAAATATAGAGCACGCACGCAGAGTTGATTCTCTGCTCGTCGGCCTTTACTTGTTTCATTTTATGCGGCGTTAACGTCTGAACACACACACACACACACACACTTATGCCCCCGACTCCGCTGTGCGGGGCGCAGAAACACACAGTTCGGTCTGTGCTTAATCAGTTCTGTTTTTAAGTGTTCCTCTGCTCAGTTTTCCAGCGCAGCCCCGTGAAAGAAAAACGTCTGGTCGTGGGTGGCTTCGCTGGGTCACTGAGCCCACAGAGTAGAGCATTTCATAAGAAAGGGCCCACTTAATTCTGAACCATACATCGCATTAGCTGATTTACATGTGGACAGCTATCATTTTGTGAGGAGTTTGACATTGATAAATGAGGTGTTTTACCTAATAGGTAATAAAAACAAATTACAGGTCTTAAGAGAAAGGATGTTCTTCATTTGGTTCTGTTTTTTGTCTCTTTGAGGGCAAGGGCCAGATTGTTTCCATATGATTGTAGCCTTCGTTTGTTAAAACTACAGACTAAGATTAATAACGGCGTTTTCTGATGACCCTTCTATACTTGGGTTTGTTTAAGAAGAAATGGAGGAAAAAGTTACATGGTTGGCGGAGAGTTATAGGTCGGTCACCTACAAATGGTACACCGTATTTTAATCCATCATGAGGTGTTAGCCTTCGTCTTGCTTTAAATAGCGTGCTTATTAATCACAGGAAACAAACCACTGCCGTGAAATCAAAACACATTGCTGATATTTATGTCCTCCGAGCTGTGTGTTGAGAGCAATGAACATTTGTCTGATTAACAGGCAAGCGGGTACTATTATGTCTAGAAGGCTTTCGGTGTTATGCTGTTAACTGTGGTGGGTATTAGTGCCTTAATGCAGTAATTATGTGGCTGCCGGTTTTCTCTGATCCATCTTAAACCAAAGCAGTGAAACAAACATTAATACTTTGTCGCTTTCACAAGGTTCCCAGAGAATGTTGACGCAAGAGGTGAAATGACAAATGACAGTCCAGAGACGGACACAAATCACCACTATGACCAGGATTTCTTTTTTTTCTTTTTTTTTTCCAGAGAGAAAAATATCAAACCAAACAGTACTTAGTAGGTGAGGGCGTGTTATTCTTGACCGGTCTGAAACACTACTGGACTCTACGAGTCCCACAGAGGTCGTATATAAGCTCTCTCAAGTTTCTTCAGCAAGGCGTGAAAAGGCTTCCCTTCTGGTGTAATGCAAGCCTGACAGAGGACAAGTCGGCCTCTATTCCCCGTCTTGCAACACACAGAAAGGATGAGGCAGCCACATCCATACCCCCCCCACACACACACACACACACACACACACACACACACCTTGGGTTCTGCATCTGCAGGTGTCGAAAGTAGCTGTCTGAAATCATGTTAAATTGTCATGATTTTGATTTTTATATAAAATTCCACTGTCACTCTGAAAGCAGAAAGATGTGTTTTCTCACCATCACCCAGAGTAAAAATTTGCCTATAAAAGATGCAGGCGTATGTAACACCCGCGTAGTCCAACCAAGGTCACTTTAAGTGCCACGTCCAATCAGCGCTATGGCCACACAGCATCACAGCTCGGTAGGGCAGGCCTTGGGTGGAGGTGACGCTCAACTGCAGAAACGCAGTAAAAATCACAGATTCAGAGTCAAGAGTGTGGGGAAAAAAGAGGTGGCTCGAGGGGGATCGTGGGTGGCGGGGGTTAAAGCGCCTTGGATCTTGTGGTGAGTGCCAGAGGGACACATTCTCTAGGAACACGGGCTGTGCTGAGTGATGGAAGAACGGCTACAGCAGTGTTTAGAAACACCAGTCGGCCAGTCTATTGCCGAGGAGCCTGGGTGTCTGCGCTGAGATCCCCCCCCACCGCTCTAAGTAGGATGGTACATGCAGCCTCACTGCATACCGCTCCTGCGTGCCGCTAAAATTAGCCCCCCTGGAACCAGATGGAATTCTAAACAGAATAAACTTTTCTTGACTTGATTATATTGAGCCTTTCCAAGCTCCGACATTAAAAAGAAAGAGAGAAGGCAAAGAAAGAGGGGGAACCTTAGAAGCTAATTGCCGTGGGTCTGGCGCGCACATTGGGCATTGTGTTGAGTTGAGACTCTGCAGTAATGTCGGAGCCGGGCCGTGTCTCCCAAGGGGGAAACTGTCACATCTTCCGCGCATTTGTGGTGGGCTTGCAGCTCCTCGCAGACTGCATGTGAAGCCGCTAATTAAAAGCAAGCGATCCGTAACTGTCTGGCTCACCAGGCCGTACTCATCCATGTGGCCCCCATCGGCTTTTGCAGACCCCCTGGCCCCTGACTGCTGGCCTCTGAAGGGAGGGATTTCAGGAAAGAAAGAGATGACTCCCTTATGAAGTAACACGGCAGAACAACAGTGCATTATGAGCTTTAATGGCCTATTTTTAAGCCAGACATTTTGTTATGTTACTACATAATGTTACTGGACTAACTCAATCTGTCTTTGGGGGGGACGACTAAATTCTTCACTTGTCCAGTTTTAGAATTGCATTATTTGATTATTAAATGCATTGAGGATAAAACCAGTATCTCATTGAGATACTGAACCAACCATTGACTACAATGGAGCGCATCCCATGAAATGTATCTACACAAAACTCAGGGGGACGTCAGCTTTTAGTTTGTCGGTGACCACACTGAACAGAGCTACAAACAAGTCTCAGGTAATGTGGGACCGACTCAACCCTTTTTTTTTTGCATTGGGACAGTTAACTATTTCCGGAACTACTCAGAGACAGTGGTGGAAGCGGATTAGTCTGAGGCTGTGGTGTCAGTTGAGCAAGCTAATCTGTGGGTTTTCAAGTGCGAGGCAGACAACAGCAATAGCACAACTACGACATGTAAACAGGAATCCAAAGAGCACTTAAGAGCACAATACAAATTCCGTTAATAACAGAGCCCACGGTCTGTAGAGAAGATGAAATGGGACTTTGACTTGCTCCAAACAGCAACTTTGATTACCGAGATTTGTTTGTTTCCACAAAATGACAGCCAAAAGAACCTCAGTCCTCCTCTGAACCAGAGACTGACTACGCTCCAAACTCAGCCCAGTTGTCGGCCACCTACTGAACAGACAACAAAGACATGGGGGGGAACCCCCCCCTCCTCCTCCGTGTCATAGGCTATCTTCTTGTGATTCGTGCTATGCTTGGTTGTTCAGATCTTCACCGATTTAAAACACGTGGGAGATCACAGACATTATGACATATTTATTTTCATTATTGCAATCATAGGAATGCACTCACACTCA
>JBBMJM010000003.1:1846750-1857341 GCA_037832705.1 Centriscus cristatus | reverse complement strand
GCTTTATCTCAATGCTCACATTTCTGCCAAATTGATATTACTGGTCCTCTGGTGGCATATTAAATCATTTGAGATAGTGTTTGTGTTCTGGGAGACATTCCTCCTTCACAGACCCCTGTTGGGACTCCTCCATCGGTGTGCCAGGGTTGGTTATTTGGTGTTTCCATTTAAAGAAGGGCTGGTGCTTTGTTCATAGATCTTCATTTCCTCCCTACCTCTTAAGAGCAAATCAGCATCTCAGTTTTAGGCTGAACGGCAGAACAACATTCCAACAGAGGCCCCTGGGAGTTTAACGCTCAGGGTTTTTACCGTAATACAGCTGATTAGTCCATTTCAGTACCAATTGGAATCTAGCAGCATAATGGACCCTGGTCGTGGTAAGTTATAATTTACTAAAACAATTCCACAAACACGAATCATTAGTGCTTATGAGGTTAGAATGACTTGATTAGTTTTGAAGATCTCAATTCTCTTTTCTTGTCAAACCCAGCTCGCCTCCAGTGAACTGGGGGGAAAAAAAAATCAAAGCACAGGCAGCTTATGTATGATATTCATACTAAGGGATGCTTTTTTTCATACTACTATCACACTAATACATAAGGAAATTCAGTTTCTGTTTAAACGGAATACGAGGGGTGATAGCAAAGACTTATCTTTGTGCTCTTAGTACAGTTTATTAGAAACAGTTTTAACAGCATCGTGTGCTCCACCAGGTCCTACATACCAGAACAGCTTCTGTCACCACAGCAACTAAACGTACACCCTTTGTAAAAACCCTTTGTAGGAACACATAGGTCCATGTACTCTTACAATGCTAACATCTCAAGTGTTGAAGTAACTTTCCCAAAGCCTTTTCTGGCAGTCCTTGACTAGATAGCAAGGAGCTCTAAAGGAGAAATGACATGAGTCACATCAGAACACCTAACAATAGAAATGTGCCCCAGCATGGATTTGTACTTTTCATGAAATGACTTGAACTGCGCTTGTGCAGGCTAATCACCACATCTCCGTTAAACCCAGAGATGAGATGCTTGGCTCTGGTGAATAGCGGCCCCCTTCCAGCTACTCAGACGTTAAGACATGTCATCAGGACTTAACGCCATCATATAACTCGTGAACTTTATTTTTTTAGGCCTCAATAGGCTTTACAATCAGTATAGTCTTGACTGCACCACCTGTCCCTAGACCCTTGATTAGAAAACAAATACATTAACCACCCAAAGTCATTGGTTTTCATCAAACACCACCACCTACTGATGAATACCAATCATAGTCAGGATGATCATTTTTACAAAGGCTGTTTTCTGTGAAATACATTTCCATAATTTCTTGCTTTCATTATATCTAAGTTAATGTCTTTCAACATTTTTTCTATGCACTATTTTCCCAATTTACAACAGTGGCAGCTGTAATATTGTAAATATTATTTTGTGGTTAATTCTCCGAGGTTATGAATATTTTTATGTATTTAATCTGTTTTTGGTGTTGTATGTTTTCTATAACCCAAGACATTCTCGCCAGCCTCCATTTGTCAATAGTGGAAGGCGCATGTCGTCAATAATGACTCGGTACATAAACTGTGACAGTAAATTCAACATGAGCTATGAGAGGGACATGGGCAGCGTCTGCATCCTGCCTTGTAATCCCGGTGTCACTGCCAACATTCTGATCAAATATTAGCTGAGGGGCTGATTAATTCTGCACTCTACCACGCAGTAATAAACATTTGGGACAAACTACCATTTCTACAACGTGTAGATGCAGGTGTAGCAGGAAGCAGCTGCAACAGAAATGGTGGTTGAGACCAGACTCGCCAGCAAAATATGTTCCAACGGCCAAATAAAAGATCAGCACTTATGTTAATTTCACTTCAAATCTCATGAATATTTAACATGTTAAACATGTAGAGTTGTAACTTGTCACCAGAAGTCATTGCACCCCAATTGGAGAGGAAGTGAGAAAGAATGTGCAGCAGAAAAAAAAAGCCTTTTACAGTGGAAGTCACCTCATATCACATATGTGACAGGTGTAGACCCCAACACTATGACTTCATGTAAAAAATGATATTCAGATTATTTGAATAATTGGAAACGAGACGATTGTCTTCATCCTGTTTATGAAAGAATACTCTCAGCAAGGATGCAGCTTATACAAAGGCTTATTCCTGAACCAACATTTTCACCTGCGCTTACAGATGTCCAAAAGACACACAGCTTTCAGCACAAAGCCTTGTTCCTTCATGTCGTTCGTAGACACGAAGGAACGGCAGACGGTTTTCTCTTGATTGTGACTTTCGGGAACGCAGGTAATGAATGTAGCCGCTGCAAAGGCAAAATTATTGGTATTCAGAGTCTTTTCGAAAAGAAGGAACCCGGTGTTCAAAGAGTGGAAGCAGACGTTTATAGAGCATCACCACTGAGAGGCAGATGATCATTAGGACACTGAATATTAAAATTTTGGCTTGGGGGATTCAGAAGATGTGGTATAAAATTGTAATACTTTTACAAATAATGAGTGTCCATGTGCTCGTGCTTGGTGAGTCATTATTCTCGTTGAATGAAGCTAGACCTTTATTTAATTTTCCACCATAAAAAAATACATGAATAGTAAAGTAAAGCTCCAGGAAGGAGCTGATAAAAGATTCCTTGTGCAAACAGTGTTTAATTTGATAACCCTTTCTGCTGACTGGAGTCCTATTATTACGCAGCTGTGACGAGCTGAATCCCTGAACAGACTCGGTATCTAATTGGTATCTAATCAATTTACCAAGTGTTAAAGTCCGACGGAGTACAATGGCCATCCTTGTCTCTGAATGTGATTATCATCCCAGATAATTGCTTTTGCCAGGCGGTCAGCAAAAATGGAAGCAAAACAGTAAGCAAGTACTGCGGCCAGCAGGGTCGTGGTGCATTTGTCTGTTACGCTGGTGATCACATGATGCATTTAATTGGTTATTTGCTGCGGTGACATGTGGTAATCTTGTAAGAAAATGAAACGAAAAAATAAATATTTGATATTTGTGGGTAGGTATATGTAGGCACCATACACCGGGGATCCACTGTAACCCTACACCACTGAGTCTGAATGTGTGAAAAGACAAAATAATAAAAAAGGAAAAACGAGAAGAAAGCATGCGTTTGTGTAACCGTTCATAAGCAGTGAGCACTCAGCTCTGCAACAAATCATCAGAAAAAGCTTTCACGCGACTACTTTTCCAGGTCAGGCTGACAGCTGTAACACTGCTGCTGCATGTCTGTATTTTGAGAAGTAGTTCCAGGTGTACCTTTATCCCACTGGCTATGTTCCACGCAGTGAGGGAAGGGCAGGCAGGAAGTGCTATGCCTTTCATAACGAGGCACTGTGGTACTTGGTTAGACGTTGATTGAACACGTTTTCTGCACATATTTCTATGATGAACACCAGAGCTGGATGTTACCAGCACAAAGACGTGAAACCCTGCATCATATTTTATCCAAGAAAGTTTTACAGAAACAATTCATTTTATTCACTCTGATTATAGGGATGTATAAATTTACGCCTTGAGGCAAACGAAACTGAACAAATGTTGGATCTCATTAGACCAGATTGATATGGCCATGTGAGCCTTTGTAGGAGGTAGGATGGAAGCGGGAAGGGATTGACAGAAGCAAGGCGGGGATCATTTATTGATCTGAGCATTCCATTACGTGGCAGTGTGAAGTCTCACGTCAGTTGAGTAATGGCCGATGTTCTTCTTGACCCAGAGACCGTGCTGCTGCAGGGCACCACGACAGCCTTTGTGTCTGTTTGCCTCCTGTTGGCTTTTCATTCTGCCATGTGTTGAGACATAACACGCTTAATCTACTTTCAACTCTCGAAGATGCGCAATTCCTTCTTTATTCATCTGTTGGTCTTTTGTATTTAATTCATGTTAATTAAATACCCACACGCCCTTTTGGCTTCGTTGCTCCTGTCCACAACATTTCACTGCACTGTTGACTCTGTTGACCTGCTTATGGCAAATATGCAAGAAGGGTCTTCGACATATAGTGCCCCCCCCACACACACATTTCTCAGAGCAGCATGTGCATGACTCATTTAGCCGAAGCTGTCAGAGACGGTTGAAGCCGGTTATTGTCGAGCAGTTTGTGGCGAGGGGATACACAGCTCTTTGTGTCATCTTAATTACAGTTCAGCGAAAAGTGTCCAAAGAAAAATGGCCCAAATCCCCATAGTATACAGATTGAGAGTGTTTCTTATACTTACGGCAGCAGAACCTGAGCGATGTTGGACGTTTTCACGTGGTATAGGCTTGAAAGAACTCACATTGTTTCATGATGTCCAGTGTGTCTGAACGCAGGTAGCTTAGATGTAGGCCATCGTTCTGTGCAAGAACATTCACAAAGCTCACTGATTCCTGTGAATGACTCGGCATGGCAGCAGATCCACAAGTACATGGCAGAAATACCTCGTCCCGATACCGCAGTCAGTGGAAAAGGAGGAACCTTGTTGGTGGGACCAATAGTTGAAATGTGAAGAGGTTACTGCTGTTAAAGTTACACAAAAATGAAATGATGTCTCTTCCTCTGTTTGTTGTTTGAGCGAGTGCTGTTTCAACCAAAATACAGTCATACATTCAGATGGAATCTGTCATATTCCACATGCTGACCCATTTTCAGTCTCGTCAAATTTGAAAGTCTTATATCTTTCAATTTAGCGTCTTGTTGTTAAATCTGAACTGAGATCTATAGCCCTCATTTCTCATTCTGCTGCCGTTGTGAATCCCAAATCAAATATTCAGTCGGATCCCAAATGGTTATTAAATTACACATGTCAACACACAAAAACAGCCTCCAGCATTTCTGTTCCCTTGGCCTCAAAACGTTATATTTCCCAGCACGAATCTTCCCAATGTGGGTCAGGTGCCCTAAATGTGAATTCATAGAGGAGAATTAGAGAGCTAGCCTTTTCTGCGAGCAAGGAAATTGCTCATTGCCAAGGAAACGCACGCGCCACTCCCGGAGACACAAAGAAACAGTACATGCTCAGCAGTAGGTAAATAACCGAGCGTCTGTCCGGCTTTGAAGGCGCCTGTCGCTGTGAATTCAGACTGATGACAGCCGATTAGCTAATTGCACCACTGAAAAGCCATTCATTCTTAGCAGCTTGGCGAGTGAAACACGCAGTCGGATCCAAATGTTGTTTTCTGATGTCACTTGCAGAAGTGTCATGATGGGGACATATGATGAGTCGTTGGACCACGTAAACATTTAGTGGGGTTAAATCTCGGAGAGTTGTGTACGACTTAAGCGATCGAAGTACTTTGACCTGGATGACGGAGAACCTTCAAAGATGTGAAGTTTGTTGACCCACTTGGCTTTTTTTCCTGTGGAATTTGGGACCGATCCAAATGCAAGTGTCACTGTTCATATTTTCCTCCAGCAGGACCCCTGTCACTGAGTGAAATAGAGGAAGGGTTGAAGTAGACGAGAGGTCAGTTAACCTACAGCGGTTAATTTCTCCTCCTCCCTCCATGGATGTTTTTCGCAGCAGGTCCTCTGCACACACACTTCTCCATCCTGCTGGCAATATGAATCATATTCCATTCTGCTTTTGTTTGCTCGCCCTCCAGATATAGATCGGAGATAAACTACACATGTATGTTCTCTGTAGGGTGACTTCACAAGGCTATTGACACAGGGGCGTGTAAGAACACTCGAAGGTCGTTTTCTGCTGCTGGAGTCGGCTGTTTCTTCCTGTATGTAGTATGATGGTCCATTTCACTCCGTTGTTGTCCTGACAGACAGTCAGACGGTGTATTTCAGCAGTTATTATTGGTTGGTGATGTGAAAAGCTGTACATGCGATTGAGAAATGATTTGCAGGCTCTTGATGCCATGCCCAAAGGATTTCTCCAGGGCTGATGTGGGCTCATTGTACTCCCTTTAACTGGCAGGTTTAAGTACTTGAATCGCTAGAAAACCAAATTCTGGTATGTATGCTCCCTGATGTGTTTTCCCTTTGACTCGCTCCGTTCTGCTCGTACGTCTGACTTTGTTGTCCTGCCCTGTGACTGCTGGAGAAAAATGAAGGCAGCCACACTGAAGTCTGACTGCATTTATCATATTTGCTTGCTGGCTGTCACACATTGACTGCACTCTCCCACAGTTGGCTACAGTTTTCCAACTCCTCTTAAGACCCAAAGTAACATTTATTGTCGAGTATCTAACATCCATGATGCAGCATGACTGCTTTCTGTCTGCCTCTGTCTCTCCCTCTGTCACCCACCGCCTGTCTTTTTCCTGTAGCTTACATATTAAAACAGGATTTACATGTGGATTTTACACATTGTTTTTCTAAAGAGAACACTTGTGAGAAAATGTACTTCATCTACATCTGAAAGCTATTTGCCTCTCTCATTGCAGTGACCTAGAATCTAAGAGTCTCTGATTATTTGTCTTTTATTTTGTGAATTTCTCTCTAGTGGCATTTATGTATGTGCGTCCATGTGCTGGGAGTTTATTGTAATGTCTGGCTGAACTGTCTGAATGTGTAAAATTGGATAGTTAAATAGTATGAATTAATGCATTAAATTAATTAATACATTAAAATAAACATGACTTCCTTTCTGTAATTCTGAATGTGTAATGCATTGTAGCAGTGATGGAAGTGCAGTGGTTGTGAAATTTGTAGAATTTTTCCCTTTTTTCTGATTTAAAATATTTTCTCTTTCCCTCCTCCTACCACCTCAGATCACGTTAAGAGGAAAGTGCGCCGCCGGCCATCTTGGGGGCGAGGCATCATCCGCAAGAAGAAGATCTACAAGAAGGGAACGGAAGAGGAGGACGAAGGGCCTGAGGCGGAGGTGGAAACTGCAGGGCCCAGTGACTCGTGTTTAACGCAAGATGAGGAGTCATCATGTGATACCACAGGTCCCCAGCCCAATGGCCACCATCCCCATGTCTCCTCCACTGAGGAGGAAAGCTCCAACGAGCCGCCTGTTGAACCTCCCCGTGCCAGCGAAGCGCGAGAAGAGCCCACATCGAAAGAGGACGAGCCCACAGATGAAGGCGAGTCTGTCAACAAGGAAAAGTTACATTGCCATGGCGACAGCTCTCATTCCATGGCAGACGGCGACAGCCAGGTCCAGCAGACCGACCTCCGACCTGCCATCGACACATCGGAGTGTTCAGATGTCGAGGCTCATCCAAAGCACACAGGGCTCCTACTACCGCAGGTGGACTGTGTGAATGGAAACGAGTCAATGGACAGCCTGGACTCGCAGAGTCTTAAGAACAGCACTGATGCTGAGAAAAGGACTCCCCGGGGTACGTCAGAGCACTCTGCTCGGACTGTACAGGAAGAGCACGGAGACAGGAGTGAGAGGAAACCAACTCAGGAGCACCCTCCAGAGAACGGGGGGACAGCAGCAGAAAGTGTTGAGGAAGATGAAGAAAAAGAAGGTACAGTATGTTATACCTCATCATAATATATACTTATATATATAAAAGGAATATTTATATATGGAAATGTTACACGAGACTGTCTTAATGTTTCCCCATATTCATGTTCTGCTCCGTCATTGGTCACTGAAATGCCTCTACAACTTGATTGGAACGTGTGCATTTTGGCTTTTCTTGAACATAGCTAAGAATAGCTCGGACGTGTCTATAAGTTCAGAAGAGAAGGTGTGTGTGTCGACGTATGGCTCTGGGAACATTGCTGCAGCACTGACATGCACAGGAGCTGTAGTCATTCTCCGATGAAGGGCGTTCGCTGCCACCAGCCGTCTGACAAGGGTGGGCCACACAGCCAAGCTAAGCAGTGGGTAACAAAGCAGGTAGGGGTGTGTTAGAATTAGGTCCAGTGATGGTTTTTTTTTTTGCAGGTGACTGAACCCTGCTTAGGAACAAACCATCAGTGCAGCACTCTTACCAATCAAACCTTTAAAGCAGAGTGGCTGGATGGAGGCCATTCCTCACTAAAAGGCACACGACAGCCTGCGGGGAGTTTGTCAAAAGGCAACCGAATGACCCACAGACCACGAGCATGCAAAGAAATCGAGTGTAATGAAAGGACAGATTGAACTCCACAACCATTCAGCACAGTGTGGGCGCGCCTGTGTGGAGAAACGAGAAAAAAAAAAAAAAACAAGCCTTGTGCATCACCTCATTAATACCATCCCTCCAGTCAAACACCCTGGTGGCAGCGTCGTGCTGTGGGGAAGTTTTTCTGTGACAGATGCTACCGAGCTAGTCAGGATAGAGAGACTGGTGCAGAAAAATATAGAGCATTTCTGAGTGGAGCAAAGGTTTACAACAGGGCTACCTTAGGCACACCGCCATCAAAACACAAGGGGAAACTCTGTGAAAGGATGTAGTGTTGTAGGACAACCACGATCTTTGCAGAGAATTCAAAATCACTGTGCATCAACACATAGTTTGAACTTAAGTATCGGAGACACAAAGAAAGGTGATTTACTACTGTAAGTCTATTAGAAATAAGTGACTACCCCCCCAAACAGTGGTGCCCATATCAGTAAGCTACATTTTGTTCTTATTTAGCAATTCATGCACACTCCAAACCCCCGTTACTGCTGTAATATATGTCTAAGTCAGTAGGTCCGTCTAATACACCAATGACACGTTTTGAGTCAATGGGCTTTGGTGCGGCTTAAGACGATGCTGCTAGAACAAGCTCTGGCTCCAAACACCCTTTGTGTTTATGTATTCAACGTCTGTGTGTGTGTCCGAACACTGTGTGATTGCATTTATCTCTTGTCTGTATCGTCCATGAATGTGAAATTCTCACGTTTGTGACGGTCAATATTTCAAGCCAATGTCGAGCATTCAAGACCTGTTTATGCTGCATATCCATCAATCATTTCTCTGGCTCTTCGCAGGGGAGTCTAGTGCGGGGAAATGCAGGAGGAGCTCGTCAGAGCAGTCGAAGGGGTCTGCTGAAAGGACAGAGGAGCCAAACGCCGTCTCGCTTCCTCACCCTCCAGTGGTGGTTGACCACAGGCGACTTTTGGTAAACTTACACATTAGTTATTCAGCACACTGTTGGTTTGCTCCTGAATGAAGCCAAACACTTGTCTCTGATCAATAAGCAATTTAAAGAGCGCAATAACTGCTTCAGCCCGACAGGAATTTGTCTCTCAAAGGGCACGTTTTGGCATGTTAAATAGGAAAATCCCACAGTTACTGAAAAGGCTTTAGCTGCATGTTGAAAATATGAATGTAACATGTGACAATCAGCCAGTGGGCTTTTTATGTCAGTGGATGTTTCTCAGGTCAGGGCCACAGATGATGAGTGGATGAAGGAGGGGGACGCTTTCTAAGCTGGGGTCTGTGCCTCAGCGTCATGCTGACGGATTCTCCCTGCTCATCGTTCTAGTTCAGAGCATGAGGGATGCAACAGCTGCGGTGCTTAAGTCAGTGTGCGTTGTGTATGGATTGGAAATGTATGATGTGTCTTATAGCACTGAAATAATGGGAGAGAAAGGGATATTGTCTGAAATGAATATGTTTTGCTCCAGTGATTTTTTTTTATTACTTAGTGTACTGGAATTAGTGAGAATTGTTCAGGCAAAATGAACATGTGCCGGTGTGATAACATTACTGGAAATGACTAAACTTATTTTTCTGGGGCGAATGTACCTCATGTGCAGTTTGTCTTTAAATGTACCTGTCTGCTACCATGGAGGGATCAGCCACCACCTGGGGGTGACCAAGAGCTTGTAAATGTAGTGTTAGTGGGCTGAGATGGTGTCCACCTCTATTCCACTTGTAAACCTCTATGATCTCGATGCAAATGGAAACATACGTCTAATATCTGAATCAGACTCGTGAGGTGTGACGTCTGAATTAGCCGACTGAACTTCCTCCACATCCATGGGTTGGTCGAGGTGCTGATGTCGTCACTGTTCCTTCTCAGATGGATACCTCTGAAGTTTATCCTTCCTTTTGTGTTCTTTGTTACTCCCGGCAGCGATGCAGGAAGGCAGCCAATTACAGTGGCAAGCCGACGTAATCTCACTCGATCAACAGGTGTCTCTCCTTTCACAATGGCTGGGGAGCAGGGTTATGACTCAAACATGAGCTTCTTCCTGCTCCGCTGCGTCCTCCACCTTGTCCCAAGATATGTTCGAGTAACAGCGGATGTGTGAATTAGTTCCATGGTACTTTGCACAGTCACGCTATGGTCCCGCCTAATTCCCCAAGTGTCAATTGGTTCCTTGGCTCAGTGGGCCTCCCTGACAGCACTTCTCACTCTTGGTCGGGTCGCGGTGGCTTGACGATGTGGTGTAATTGGTGGGTGTAAAGGAAGTTCTCTTCTGACGTGTGTGCGCCTCTTTTTCGCCTTGCTCCAAAATGACATTGAGATATCACACTATTATCTCGTTTTTGTCCATGGGGAAGTAACGTGGACTAATCATTCAAATTGACTGACAGGCATCTAGCGCTCCAACTGGCTGCTCCGAAGAACAGCCACCACACACAGCACTAATCTGGAGGTTTCGGGTAGACCAGGGTGTGTGTGTGTGTGTGTGTCTGTGTGTGTGTGTGTGTGTGTGTGTGTGTGTGTGTGTGTGTGTGTGTGTGTGTGTG
>JBBMJM010000003.1:1819427-1830882 GCA_037832705.1 Centriscus cristatus | reverse complement strand
GGCACAAGGTGGCGCCAGGAGACTACATCCGAGTGTGGAAGAGTGCAAATCTAAATTTGTGTCTAAAATCAGAGACACTTCATTATCACTGTTTGCTCTTTTTTATGGTCATTGGCCGAGCTACATGTTGTCTTAGTATTGGAATTATTAGATAATTCTTGACATTTGCAGCTCCTCTGATCACAAAGTTAAATAGTAAAACAAATGAAACATCTCTGTCACTCACATTTGTTGTCATACAGTAGCTGTCCTGGTTAGCAAACTGAAACATAATAAACAACGTCAAAGTGAATTCAATTTACATTTTCTTTTCATGTGCTGCTTTGCAGGCAGGACAGATGCCAGAGTCCGCAGAAGAAGCAGAGCCTCAGAGGTGGTACGTGTTCAAGGACACTTAAACATGGCAGCGGCCTGCCAGCACATCGGTTTAAACCTGGGTGCCGCAGCTGAAGGGCAGATTCTCTGACCACTTGACCGATGGGACCACACCCTGCAGATTAAGTGAAGCCAACACGAATGTGAGTCTATCTAAGCTCTCTGTTATAGCTAAACGTGTACTGCTGGCGCATGAGGTCATTCGGAGTCCTTGTGTAAGACAGGAAATGTAAATTCCATGACAGAAACAAACAAATAAGCCTCATGCACTGTGTCATTGGTGGACGGACACATGGAAAATAACATCACTGGGACCTGCCAGGCCCGGGATGGCGTGCAGACAAAGTGACACCACGTCCATGTCAAGCGTGACACCTGCGGCCATTAAGGCAACATGGCGGACATCAACCGTACTTCTGCATGTTGAATGTTAAAATACAGCCATCAAGGTGTTGTGAAGAGGGAAGGAAAAAGCTTGGACGGTGGTTATAGACACAATGAATTACATCTATTCCCTCAAGCTGGTCTGAACCTACTGGAAGCTGGTGGGGAACAACATCTGTAGAAGCCCTCGCTGGCTTTCTGTATTTATGGAAAGAGAAACCTCCCGGTGACCTGGGAACACGCTTACCCAATTAGCAGCCTCGCCGATGGATCAAATGGAAGTGAAAACATTCACTGCCGTGACGGAGACGCGTCACAATGACCCATTCATGCTGCCGAGGCCCATGCTTTGGGGACGAGGTTGGGTTGGGGGGTTGTTCTTCTGAGGATGTAGTGAGGGAGAAGTGAGGGGAACTTACATCACGGCCTCCTTTGAAGGGTCAATGCACGTCTATATCATGATTTAATATGGGCGTGGAGATGAATACTGCTCTAAAGTGTTGTTGTCATAAGGTTCCTGACCCCCGCTCACCTTGGTGTTCCGCTTGTCCCTCACCTTAGCCCCGACTTCCCCTCGGACACTGTGAAACCCACCACAACCACTGGTCTGATCCTGTGGGACTGGGGCTGGGGCTGGGGCTGGGGGGTGGGGTGTCAGGAAGCCGAGAAGTAGCACAGGGAGAGAGGCTCTTGACAGCACAGAGGCTCTGGGGAACAGAAACGACACTGAATTTGCAGCCTGCAAAGTGTTACAGCTCAGATTGACTTTCACTCTTCAAGGAAGCCGATTCCGTGTCTTAGCGTCGATTGTAAAAGTGAATTTACTTTTCGGAAGCCTATGACCTCTTTAGAAATTCAACACTTCTTCCTTTAAAAAAAAAAAAAAGGGAGAAAGAGAATAAAGAAATCCCAGCTTATAGCCTTGTGTATTTGGTATACAAATAAAGTGAAATGCAGTTTATGCAGGTACTGTGTGTTTTAGAGGAGGGAAACTGACTGAATATTACAATAAACACAAATGTCAGATAGACCCCTCTCACTGCAGCGGAGGCGTCGCATAAAGGCTCATTTATTTCTAAAATTAATTGTTTATTTATGTGGGTGGAGCCATAGGTGCTTCTATAACTGGCACCTTAAGTTCCTCGCTTGTGGATGTTTCCGTTGAAGTTTCTGAAGGGTGAAAATGTTGCTAAATCAAGTCCCGCGCTGTTAAAATTAATAATACTCAGCCTTTAACAAGAAGTTCATGGATCTTCCATTAGAACTTTCCACATGACTGATACTGATGTTTTCTTCGCACGGAAAACATCTGATGGATGTAAAACTTGTCCCAGTGTTGGGTCAGGTAGCCTTAAATACACTGTCAGCACAGAGTTCCCTTAACATCTCGTTCTGGGAATGGGATATCACCTATTCAAATAGTGCACTTTCTGAATTGCAGCTACTGTAAAATAACTTCCACAGAGGTTCCCTTTAAACTGTTACTGGCAGCGCTTCAACTGTTTGCTGCCCAGAAGCATAAAAGATGCAAATGGGCCGAATACGACGGGTACGGCGAGAAGGGGATCATCCACCTCAGCCTGATAGCCCTTTTTCTCCCCCCTCCCCACAAATGAAGCTCACTGTCCTTTTCTTTGCCGTGTTGCGACTCTTCATATCCTTCGACGGTGTCAGCAGGTGTCCATGAAAGTTTGGCGCTGCTCACCTTTTTGTTCCTCTTGTGAATATCGTGTGTTGAATAAAGCCATATGCGGCAGTGTGACTTTTATTAGGTTTGTCAGAGCAAACAAAGTGGGAACGCCGTGCGTATTTGGTCGAACACCTCCTGTGTGTGGAGGTCGTTCACTGAAGCCCTCGCACAGAAGCAGTCAGATACCACCCGCCGCGTATGAAAAATTCATCTGACGGCATTCTTAAAACAGCAAATATAGCTTGAAAGCTTCACGACAGCTCAGTAGAATATGGACGGCGTACTTAGGAAGTATCCAGAGATGAATACATAATGAGTAAATAAAAAAGGCTCCTTTTTCATCGCTGCAGAGCGTCACGGTGGAAACACCCATCGACACGGGCCTTGAAGGTGCCGTGACTGATCTCATAGGTATAGGTACAGGGAGGAAGCGGGGCGTTGTGCTCGTTTCCGCCTCAGGTCGATTTGCCAACTGGTTGTGAATGGGTGCCATTTTGAAACATGCAAATGTGGGTAGCCTCTGCCGGTATCAGCTGATGCAGGTTAGTGTTGTCTTTGGCCTGGTTGTAAAGGCTCCAAGGGTAGAAAAGACGCACAGAGAGTTAGAAAAGGTCGCATAAACTCCAGTGGGATTACTTTCCCAACACTTTCCATGGCTGAGGTCCTGTGAATGGATCCATTGTGGGCTGGGTCTCTGCTCGCAGGAAAGCAAACCCTGTCAAGATTCAGTTCGTTAGCACGTAGTTTACTGTTTGAAGTTGGGTATTTATCCGGTGTCTAAAGGGAAACCCCATTCAGACATACGAAGTGTGTGCGTATGCATACGTGTAGACAAGTATGTGTGTGTGCAAATGTACATAGGATCGACAGGGGGTTTCCAGAGCAAATTGCTTGAGGGCAAATAAAACTTTCCATGGTGCAATAAACTGTATGTAGAAGGAACAGCAGGGACATTGGTGCTGCTCTGGAGCTTGGAAACAACCTTGGGATATTCGTTGAAAAAATATGTACAAAAGGGCTATTTTTCGCTCCAACATCCTTATTGAAACAAACTATGACAAGGAGCAAAAGTAAGAACAGAACTGTTCCTGTAGGGTGAACATTGTGTGACCTTGTCATAGCGGTAATTCAGAATGTAGAACAGAAATATAGAATTGTCTTACAAATACTAGCAGAATATCAGGTATCGCTTTAAATCAAGGGGGTGTGTTGTCTCTCATTTCTTGGTGATCTGTTTGCTCTTTGGAAGGCGTCCGCATCCCTTTGGTCAGACAAAAGCGCCGCACTGAGCAAAACCTCCACTCCACTTTTATGGTCTGTGTGGGACGTCCTATTTGTACATGCTTAGAGCAAATTAGACCAGCAGCTGCACACGGCCGTCCCATTCCATGTTGGCTTTTCATGATAAAAATATGCTTCGGTAAACCTCGGCAGCTCGCCTCCAGAAATACGCTGCCTTTTTCCTCTGGGCCTGACACCTCTTCCTCCTTTACAACCGTCTCTTCCTTCTCCCTCTGGCTTAAAAAGAGAAAGAAGGGGACAAAAAAAAGGAGGGGAGAGGGAAAGAAGGAAACGGAAAGGCTGCCGATGCAGATGTTTTCCACATGTACAAGGAAAACAAGCGGCAGTGAGACAAACATAAGGAGAGGGAAGAGAGGGCTGCACCTGTTGTGGGCGAGCCCAGTACCGCTAACGTGTCATGCTGCTTCAGCCATTAACCAGTTAGACGCCAACAAGCACATTTTCTGTTCACATGCGTTGTTGTACCTTGGATCATTTCAAAAGCTAAAAACACTGTCTTATCTTTTACGTCAAACTGGTCATTGACGTAGACGCACTGTGTTTCCAATGTTTACATTCCCTGTTACCATCATAAAAATAGTCTAAAAGCCAGAATTGAGTGTTGGGTAATCTGCCCCAAACAAGCCTCGCTCATGTCTGGACGAGATCTAGACACGGGCATCTCCGTGGAACCAGTACACTTCATTTATAATACTGTTGTGAAACATTTGACCTTCAGCAAAAAATTGCAGTTATTTGGCATTTAGATACTATTTTGATGAATTGTGCAGCTGTTGTAATTTTTTTGATAAGATTGTCTCTGAAAACATTTCTAATAGTTTTTTTTTTTAAATCATAAAACCTTCATAGAAAACTTCAAAACCGGGGAAAAAAAGAAGCTCAGTCTGTGATGTTTACAGAAGTGAAATTTCTCAAAATCCTCCACTAAGCTGCGAGCTGTCATGAGATCAGCTGTGTGTACCTGAAGGGAGGTAGATTTACTTTGTAATTCCCACACCTGCCTGATTGCCATCGATCAGTCAAGACTCTCTTTATGTCTTGGGACAGTTGGGAAAAGTGGTAGGTAAATATAATTTCTGACAGTGTGACAGGAATAAGAAATAGTCCTGACGCGGAATTGAGTTCTTAGGCTAATCATCCATGATTACAGCCTAGGAAGCCAAAACACACTCCATGTGAAAGAGGTTGTTTTCATGTGCTCGCTGCAGCAGCACGGCTGGCTGACAGTTACCTATTCTCCCGAGGGCTCTCACTCTCCTTCTGCCTCGACTGGACTGGCCCACAGCAGTTCCCCCAGGAGACTGTCCGGGGAGACCTGGACAACATTGGCCGCCGGCCGCTTAGTGGTGTCGTTTCATCGAGCTGAGCTTGGGACAAAAGCATCTCTTGTTGTCAAAAGCAGTTTGTGGCAGTGCTTTCCCAGCCTTGTGGAAAGGAGAGGACAGCCAGTGACCGGTGCCAAGCAGACCTGCTCCAGCTCACCTGTGCAGTGATTGTGGAACTGAGTGACCCAGATCTGGATGGAAACCATTGCAAATATTTCCTAGCAAGGTTTCTGGAAGACACGTTTAGCCGGGCCTCTCAGTGGGGAATTTAACTAACTGTAAATGATTCTGCCTCTTGCCAGTTTGTGTCATCTGTTCCTAAGTAGTAAACAGTCGGTTTACCATTAAACCATCCGGCGGGTAGCTCAGCGCCATGCAAGGTGTGGACTGAAATGTAGTAAAACATCAATACCTTGGCAAGAGCGCTGTGTTTATCTTGTCACCTGCTGAATTATTTACTGGGTAACAGACACTGTAATGACAATGACGTATGATTAATAGCAGAGGTGTCGTTGATCAACGGTGAATCTGTACTTTTGCCTGCAAGGCAAGGCTCCGTTGCCCAAAGTACAGCTTAGTTTAGACGCGTAGGCCGTGCTGCAAATATTGGGCTTGGCCATGGAAATTTAATTATATTGGCGCAGAAGCCTCGAAATAAAAAAAAAACCCAGCAACCTGGGGAACAATTATGCAAAGTGAAAGGCTACTGGATTTCTCCCTTTTTCTTTTCCTTTCCCTTCCTTTCCTTTCCTTCTCTCCTGTCACAATTATATAATAATAAAACAGGACCAGACTGTTAAGTCAAACATATTGTTAATGAATTATTGTTTCCCATGAATTGAAATGGGAGTTTTGTGTGTGTGTGTGTGTGTGTGTGTGTGTATATATATATATATATAGGACCTAATTTTATTGTTTTATTCTCTTCTTGTATTATGAGGTGCAACCATAAAGGTGTTGTAATTTTAATTTAATGAACAGCACAACTTAATTAAAAACAGAACATAATTTACTCATTAGTTTTACACATTCTCCACACTAACCCTAGAACATTGTTTGCCGTTTTTTATGAGGGCCTTATCACAAGGGCATTGACTGCGTCTTCTCCCATTCCCATTGAAGTCCCACCTGCAGATCACAGGAAACACAAACACCATTGCGCCCATTGACACAAGTCCTAGAGCTTCTCGCCAGCCACCTCGCTAACCATCATGCAAACCTTTAAGCCAGCTTTGTTTGTTCACAGCTGAGGCTCAAAAGAAAGGCAGGACCGGTGCCGAAAAGGGCCAGCTTTGACAATTTTTACACAAAGGGAGCACTGTTGGCTAACAGTGAGCGGCCTGTTTCTGGGAGGTTTGCACTGTTCCTGGGGCCATTTCATGGAACAGTTAGCAAGGCCAAAGGCAACCCGTGGACTAGAGTGATAGTTAAGGCCTTCTGGGCGAAACCTGGGTCTGGCTGTCCAGTTCTCCCCTCCGTCCCCCCCCAACCCTGTTCAGAGGCTTTCACAAAGCCAAGTGGGAACACTCGGGGCTGCAGGTGTCCTCCCATAAAGAGCCACATCACATGGACTGGTGAACTGACCGATTTTGCATGTTTGGCTTAGATTTCCCTTCACTGCAGGTGTACAACAGACAATACTGAAATGATAGTTTGTCCTCGGAGTCTGGTGAAATTGCATTTACAGTGCCATTGATTGTTTGTGGTGCTGTACATGGGTCAGGGTTGACTTCAATTTGAAGTGTCGAAGCAGTCAAATGTCAAAGCAGAGTAGTCACATATTGTAAGAGGTTAATATTTAGAACTATCCCAGCCTCAAGCTTAACCTGCTAATCCACCCCTCAGTATGAAGTACAGTCCATCACTAGCTTCTTTCTACCTCTCCTCCACAATATCTGAATAGATGCTTCCTCCAGCTGCAACTGCATTTGCAACAACTATCAAAAGAAGCAGTCTACCCTCATTCGATTTATCCTTAATGGGATGGAGAACCCAAAAGTACGGCTCGCGTGGTGAAAAGAGGAAAGAGCAGGAAAGCATGCGAGTAAAGACGAGAGATTAATATCCAGGCTTCTCTCCTTGTGACCGCAGAGTGGGCTTAAAGAGCCCGGCGCCTCATTGATGTCAACCCTAGCTGTGCCTGTCCTGTAGTTTTCAGTTTGGTTTGGACAGAACAGGCGGCTTGGCCTACAGGGGTTGGGAGGACAGGGCCCAGGGTTTCCCACATCACTCAAGGGCCTCTGATAGGCGGTCACACAGGCCGGTAATGACAGGGGGAGAGATTTAGTATTAAAGTCTCCTCCGCTGCCTCCTCTGCTCCTGTCTGACATCAGGCTGTTAAATACGGGGATGAGAACATGGCACGGTCTACAGGGAATGGAGTTCAACCTGTCTTAAGTATACACAGCTTTGTGTGAGGGAAGGCGGCTGGCTTCTGTTGTAGTGTTGCTAAGGACACGAGCAGTATGAAGTTAAAAGGGAATTTGGAATTATAGTCAAGTGCTGAGGATTTTAGTTGATGCCACTTGTGTGGTTCTTTCTACGCTGATCGTATTTGAGATCATGACTAATGAATTTGGGAAGACACATTAATGGCTGCTGAGCATTTTGAAAATGTCATACACCCACAAGTAAAAGACCACATTGTCTCTGCCTGTTTGCAACTCAACTGTACAAGCAACACTCAAAGCGCCGCAGCAACTTTCAAACAGCCGATTGCTGCACCTGCATCCACAGATCATCACACCATTATGGCATTTAAAGAAAAGGCCTCAGTCCAACGCGCCCCTTGACCTTCTCCAGCTAACATAAACTAATTAGGCTGGCTCTGAAAGGAATGGCCCGCCGTTGGATTAATCAGCCTCTACAAATCTGGACCATGCAATTCTGCTCGAGCCAGCTCTCCCCACTAGAACCTCATTATCTCACGTTTTCAAAGGAGCGCCATGGAGAATAGCAGAAGGGACTGAAGGGATGGAGAAACGGAGGAGGTGACGGTGCAGGAAGGGGCTTCCCCAGTTCCTCTCCTCTCACATCGGACTCAGAAAGGAAATGTCAAGCGTGAAGCTCCGTGAGTGGTCAGTACTGCTCAGTCCAGCAGGCAGCACAGAGGGGGCCTTTGTCCACCATCACTTAGCACCAATTACAGCCCGTCAAAATAGTTTTTCTGCCGTGGGGCGACGTGTTAATGGGCCCGGCGTTGGGTGTGAGGAGCGACCTTGTCCACACACACCAACCAGGGGTCAGGGGTTAATAGGGCCCCTCTGATGTGGCGGATGAGATTTTTGCAACCTTTAGCTGGCGAGGGAATGCCGGGACAAAGCCTGTAGAATGTGATACAATTAGGCGGACAGCTAGCCATCCTGAATGGAGCTGCTCAGAAGTAGAAGGGGGATAGTTGCATTATCCAGGAGCAGATGGGCAGCCGGACCCTAGCCAAACAGGTGCTAGGGCAAGGTCACCCCAACCCAAAGGCAAATGAGGACCCAGGTGAGGATGCCATCCAAAAGTCTTTTTTGTCACTGGAAAAAGTCACAAACTGTCTAGCCCTTTTAAGCATTTCCCAAATCTGGGTGTGGAGTTGAAGCCTGGCTTCAACAAAAGTTATGGGCCTCTAGTCTGCTCTCAGTCAAACCTGCAAGCTGTCTTTTCTCTCATATGAGAACATGGGCCGACTGGCGTCTGGCCTGTGGTGTATTTCCTGAGTTTAAGTCATCAGCGATTATCTGATGGATGAGGGTGTGTGTGTGGGGGGGAATATAATGTTCATTAAATGACATTGTGCTCCATGTGCATGGTCTGGGTATAATAACACAACGCCAGGCCTCCTTTTGCACCATAAGTGTGGGAACAGAACCAATGCCAAACAGCCAATGGGCCATCAGAGGACCCAAGACGCAGTGTGAGGGAGAACTGGAGATCTCTGAAAAAAACAAAAAACAAACACTCCACCACACCGAGCATACCCAACCACATGCCTGTGGGAGCTAGCGGATGACATCTATCCACATATAAATTGTCTTAAAATACTATCTGGATGTATTAGTGCACACATTAAAACCCCACCCAGTCCTTGAGGAAATGGTGGTGGTGATTCAGCCTCCAGCTCATCTCCTTGATGTTGAAATGACGGAGGTGATTGAACTCAGGCTCCAAATTGGATTTGTTTAATCTGCATCAGGTTTGAACATCCTGTGTAAACACAAGCGTGTGCAGATGCCGGAAACGCCACGACTGGAGACGTAAATGCCCGCGGTTGACTTTGGAAGAGAATCAGAAGGGCGGACGGGGAAATGAGGCCTGAGGAGACGTTGGATCATTTGTATTGTTGCTGCTACCTTTTTAATCTACAAATTAGTAAATAGCACTGATCGATCATAGCAGTCACTGAGGGTTAAAAAACAGAGAGGGCAGAAGAAGGAAATGCTGTGATCCTCTTTAATTAGATAATTATTCTCATGTCTTTTAATGCCAATAATGTGTGAGGTTGTGTTGGTTAACAACCTTTGGGAACCTGCAAGTTTCTTCCGAATTTTGCACTGAACTCTACGTTGGCAAATGCTGTGGAACCAAAATTGAATAAACACAAACATCATTAAGAGTTCATGTGTTCCAGTTAAACAACCCTTCGCCTAGACTCTCATTTCCTTAATGGCTTTGCAGACGTATTTCACCCTCATGTTAAGCCACAAATCATTGGCAACCAACATGGGTTCTTTTGCTTTGTTTCCCTCAGATATCAGACTATGAGAATATGTCTTAGCCCTACTAGGATTTATTTGCCTCACTGAGCCCCCTCGAACCAAACTCATTAGGGAGTGTGTTTTGGGGAAGGAGGGGTGGGG
The DNA here is from genome assembly GCA_037832705.1 of Centriscus cristatus. Classification (NCBI taxonomy): domain Eukaryota; kingdom Metazoa; phylum Chordata; class Actinopteri; order Syngnathiformes; family Centriscidae; genus Centriscus; species Centriscus cristatus. Next base: position 1,820,962 of record JBBMJM010000003.1, on the reverse strand, counting down.
AGAGGTGAAGGTCAGCAGAGGTTAATTCCAATCGCAGTGCCTCCTTGAAGCAGTGTGACAGCATGTCTCCTCTGCTCACAGATTGGATGAGTCCTTGGTGATTCTGATGACAACGTGTGGATGATTGAGCCTCTGACATGTTTACCTGCTCCTGCATGTACGTTTGTGTTCTTTAATACGTCCACACAGTGTATGCTCATACTGTATACACTATAAAAGTGACATTTATTTCAGGATAAACTGTTATTACGTCGGTTACAACAACAGCAATTGTAATAAACCTTATTCTTAGGGTGTTTTGACAGTTTGACTGTTTTACATGATTTATAATACACACCCACTGGCAGGGTTGATATATTATTGCACTGCCCTTGTTCTTGTCGTTGTCTTTCTTTATTTCCATCAGCACAAGCTGCTACTTTATGACTTATTATACTACTACTCCTTGATCTGGAAGGAAGCAAAGAGCAAGAGGGGAAGAATGAAAGGAAAAGAATAACAGAGATGATGGAGACAAAGGCTTGCCAAAGACATAACAGCGAGGAAAGAAAGGTAGCATGTGAAAAAGAGAGAAAGAATGTAAGGCGGAATGAAAAATCCGAATGAAAGGCAGGAAAAGAAAACAAGACGGGCAAGAAAGAGTGAGATGTGGGCCATTCATAAGCAGGCTTCTCGAAGGGATCTAGGGCCAGCACACCTGCTACTATTCACTTCAGAGGAAATAGACACTCTGTGGAAGAGAGGCTCTTGGCCTCGGGACAAAACCGCTGCAGCGCCAAATTAGAAACAGGAAGGACTGTGGCTAAGGCTCAGATTAAAAACGCACTCCCCACATGGACTCAATATACTGCAGCCCTGATCCCGCTCTGGAAACCCAAAACCCAACAGCACTATTTTATGCCCCAGTCAACAGAATGCACTGTTTGCACAGTGACAGTACAGAGATTCATTCCAATATCAGCTCCTGCCTGTTGGTAAACTACTCCCCTCTCAATAATGCCCATTCTAATGAAGAGAGGAAGTCATGCTCCCTACACTCAGCAGTGGATACTTATAATAATAATAATGCATCACAACACTACACCATACCAACCCAGTTATTAGGAAATGATGTGGATGTTATAAAGCAGAGTGTTGTTCCTTTCCTCTGCCAGTAACCTCTGTAGCATCTACATTACATGGACATAATGCACCCTCCAAAGGGAGGACCCCGTTCTCTCCCACATACAACAATTATGGTAGTGAATGTGTGCTCAGAAGAACTAATGATCTGAAATATATGGTGAGGTGAAACTAGTCACAGTCACATATATACAGTATATGTATATACTGTATATACTTGCTTCCTTTCTCAAACCACCCTCAAACCTCTAACGGGTTTCTCTTCTGCTGACAGGAGCTGAAAGGCATTTCCTGCCCATCCACATACATACTGACCCTAGAAAAGAGTGGGAAAAAAAAAAAAGGTTTTGTTTGAAAAAAAAAAAAAAAATTAAAAAAAAAGATGTATTTGTGAGTGACAGCCATTGGATGCC
>JBBMJM010000003.1:1807759-1817826 GCA_037832705.1 Centriscus cristatus | reverse complement strand
ATTCTGCCAACGATTTAAATGTTGAGGTTGCATAACATGTTAAGAACATTTCAGCACATCAGCACCTGCTTTGGATATTGGATTTTCTTGAATTGATTTGAAAGCAGAAAACAGAGTTGCTGCATAATTTTAACAGTACGACTTAACTCAGCATGGAGAATATTATGTAATAATACAGTTGTATGTTTGGGGATAAAGTCACATTAAATAGGTGTGGGTCAGTGCGGTGCACTGCTACTACATGCACATGGGTTGAACATCATCAATATACATGAATGCAAATATTTCAAATAAGCATTTTTCAATGTATGTTGCTCCATCCCTGTAAAGGTTCAATACCTGTGATGGCATATGTGTCCTTGACAATGGCAGCGCAGCGGTTGATACAAAGCTTATTACACTAATGAAAAAAGTGTGGAGAATGCATTTGTCCCATACCACCCAGGGACGGAGAGCTTGTTTCCCCTGGTGCCCTGCATCTGGAAGCAGCCTACTGGTAATCTGCTCTAAGTACAAAAAGTTCAGCACCAGCTTTTTCTCATAGACCACCAAGTGAGGCTCGGAACTCCATAACAGGTCTCCTTTCATAGCTGGGGATCAACTGATGCTTGGCGGACCTGGTTTCAGGTCTGGAGTTCCTCAGGGTGCCGCGTCGACACTGTGTAGCTCATGACAATGTTATTAGTGGTAGTATTCAGTAATCCTGAACTGTGGAGACCTTACTTATGTTACTTATCTCTGTCTTTGCCCGGAGATCGAAGGCTTTACGCTTCCAGTTAGGGTCAATAACATTGGTTGTTGCCGTCTGCTGGCTCATAAAACACGCACAGTAAGAATTTTAATCCAACTTTATAGAAAAATAAAACGTTGAAACCAAATCCAAGGTACGTAAGATACGTGTGGATATTTGTCAAATTCAGACTTCTCTGTATTTAACGTCAAAAGCTGAAACTTTGCTCTTCTTTGCTCCTCTGACTGAGAACATCCCTGACTTAGAGTTGTAAGCATGAGATTTACAGTTTCAGAGATTGACATTTATCTAACAGGCATGCCGGCGGATGTCATGTCGCTCCTCTTGATTGATCTCCTCACTTCCTGCTACAAAGATGGAGGCCACTCCCGTAACCACACTACCCCTTTCAAGCTCGGTGTAGGGGGAAACCCTTCAACAGCGTTACAGGATCAGTCAGGTTCAGCCCCTCCACCCCCCCAATCTAACTATAACCATCAGAGGAGTAATCACGACACTGACCTTAGATCAGTGTTGAGAGGCAAAGCCATCCCAGAGCCTGTTAAGAAGCCCAGATGTGGCCCATCTGGGATCTTCCCCACATTCTCTTTGTTGTCAACACGCACATAGTCCGTTTTCATTCGATCACAGACTAGTTGTGTCTTTAACAATGTTGTCTACACTCATCAATATGGAGAGCAGCAGGGAGGTTCGCAAACCATTTACAGACATTCAGAGACGTTCTTAAAGGTCGTAAGTGAGAGTTTAATGGCATTGAAAGTCCATCGAGACTCTTTTGATACAATAGATATCTTTCACGTAACTAGACGCTTAAATACAGATTTACTTTGGTACAAAAATCTACAAATAGACACAAAGAAGTCATGGTACTGTTCTGTACAAGTCAACAGTAGCTTTACTACAGGCTTTTCCGTTGCTCAAAACTAAATCAAACTGTACAAATACTAAATCAACTCATCGTGACACAAACAATGTGTTACCAGGATCTTTTTCTCAGATTTGATGTACAATTCTTACACTATAAAATGTTATTATTTTTGTTTTGTTTATTTATTATCATACCATTTTGCTGGAATACACAAAAAAACACGAGATATAAGAAGAGTGAGATATGTAAGATATTTGTGTCAAAATGCAGGGAGTTAAAATGTTAAAGCTCAAACCTACTAAAGTAACATACAGGTATGAAAATGTCATGTCATTACGTGGCTGATTTGCCCTTCCAGTGATGCAACTAGCAGGACATTTCAGCCACAGGTGAGCAAAAGCTTGAGGATATGGCGCTTTCATTACTTACATGTGTGTTTTTGTGTCATGTGAATGTGCCGACATATGCACTTTATTCCATTGCACATACATGTGCAGACACATTAACGCGGAAGGATAAAAGACAAACACCGTGTACATATAAAAGTACGATCATCCTTGCTGTGATTTCCATATTCACTCTGCTTCGGAATCTGTGGCCGCTTGTTTGTTTGATGTGTTCAGAGCTGCAGCACAGATGTCACAATTTTAGCTGTGTCGGACGTCATCTCGCTGGTTCTCGGAACACAGACAAGAAGAAGAAGAAGAAGAAGAAAAAACAAACATCTAAAATTAGTGTGTGCGGCACATGGAGGGGAAAAGTAAGTAACTCCTGTTAGGTGTTTCCTATTGCCACTTTTCTACATTGTCGTCTCTCGTTTGGCCCAGAACCAGTTCAGATCTCCCACAGTGGCTGAATCTCTCTGATTCCTCAAACACGAAACACCACACACATTTCCATTCCACGCCACACGCACAACTGGAAATCTGATTTTATAGCCGGTATGATTGGGGTTGATGGTGTGTGTGTGTGTGTGTGTTTCACTTGCTCTTTTGTGTCCTCGCCCTGCAATTGTCCATCTGACCACCAGATGCCTTGGACTCTCCTGCCCCTCCCATATTCTTTCTTTTTTTTCAGTGTTGCCTGTATAAACATATTCCTCATGAATCATTTAATTGGTATCATCAATATCATTTATCATAATGTGAGATGTCAGCACGCCTGTGATGTTTACAGCCGTGTAATACGCTGATTCAATGTTTCTCTCACATTTACTTTGGTTGCTATGTCGTCAGGGGGAGTACCGCAATAGTTGTAACATCTGAAGGGGTGAAAGATGATGTTGACACAAAACCAACATTGAGAGGAATGAAAACGTGTTGTTCTTCTCCCGAGTTTTTCTCCCGGACACCTTTGTTTATTTGGATTGGTACGAGACAACACGAAGGACACATCGGCTGCCGTCAATAGTCAGAAAATAGAAGTTCCTCGATGACACGTTTTCCGTTGTTATGTTGGCTACCTGTTCCTGTTCCTGTCCCAGCCAATGTCCTCGGCCTTTTTCTGCACATGCTGTCTGGTTTGGATTTTCTGTTTGGACGTTCTTTGTTTGGACTATCTGGTCGGGCCTTTTGCTTTTTCCTTTTTTTTTTTTTTTTCTTTGGGTATTCTGTGTCTGGGCTGATTGTCGCTGCCCCTGGTTGATTTTTCTCAACAAATAAATTCCTCGGAACTTTTCCTCGCCTACCTCAGAGTCCAAATTTGGACCGTCTTCCCCGTTTTTTCCGAAGCCACACCTGCGATAGTTTGTCGCAGTGTGGTTTGCTGTGTACCAAACAAAATGAGTGGGTCCTGCCATGCTGGTAGGTTCCAGCTTCCAGTGTTATGCTCATCAGTTGTGCGGCTGCTCTGATGTGTGTTTGTGCGTAAACAAACTGTGCTCAGGACACCTTTAACCGATTTACCAGATGTTCATGGAGAAAGAAGGGGGAAAATCTGTATTCATAGAGTGACTCTGCAGAGGTCTGTGGAGCAGGTGATGAGGATCTTGCCAAGAACACATTTCTCACAGTTGTGCTTTTATATCAGTTGTAGTTGTAGTAGTCAGTCATACCTTTTAAAACTGTTGCTTTTTATTCTGTCGTGTCATAAACTAGTCTGAAATAGATTGTAAAGGATGGATTATAAATCCCCTTCCCTCATTGGCTGTCCACTCTGTGATGAGCCTTGACCCCAGTCTTAGTACGAGGAGTCCCTGAGAACCTGCCCGATGGCTCTAAGCGGGAGAACTGACCGACATGTATTCCTCCGGGGCCCAGCTCAGCTGGGACGGGAGGTTCAGTCACTGGAACGGTGTTACCCATGTGTCACCCGTCCTGGGAGCAGTATTTCCACTCAACCCAATGAAAGGTTTATGGACTTAAACTATAAAGACAAACCACTAAATGTAACACTTTTTTTTTTTTTTTTTACACCGACAACCACCCCCCACCCCTCCATCCGGCTCCTGACATTACCCTGAAACTCTGCAGTAATGTTTTTCTTGTGTAGATATTTATCAAATGTTCATTAAATGTGCCGGTGAAGTGACTTCCTCCTGAACTCCATTAAACTAGTGCTGCTACTGGCAGAGCTGCGTGGTGTGGTGGGGTTCACAGAGGAGAAATGGACGCCAGATGGGAGTGTGTGAGTGTGTGTGTGCGGTGGGGGTGGTGGTGTAGATGCAAGGTAGAATAAACTAACACATGCATAAGATTAGAACTTAAATGTGGTCGGAGACGGTGTGTGTAAAATAATTGGGCGGTTGCATCATCTGAAGTGAACGGCTGCCGCACACCGTTGTAAAGTGACAAAAATAAATGAAGAAGACTTGATCTGAGGCACATAGATGTGTGATTAACATCTCCCGTGTGAAGTCTCACCAGTCCCTCTCGGTATTTGGCTGTAGATGTCCTACAGACTGAAGTTACAAGCATATCTTTGTCCGGTGCACATTTGTTTTAGAGGAGAAAAAGGCCACCAGGAAACCCTTGAATAGATGATTGAAAAAACAACTGTGTTGGTTTTCCATGCAAGCGTATGCATGTGTCTGAGATAGAAAACCAACATTCCACGGTCCCAATGTGCGCTCACATAAAAAACATTCTATTTTAGAGCATCTTGAGCTGCCTTGTGATCCCTCCAAACCCTTTCTAATGCAAACACAGCAGAAAACGCAGTCCGTCAAAGGCAGTCTGCAAAACTCCCTCGCTGCCTCTCTTGCCCCTCTCATTATCTGATCTGCTGTTGAAGCTGCACTATAAATGTCTCTGGAGAAGTTTGAGTCATTTCAAATGACATTGTTTCCATCGGAAAACATCGGTGTCTCAAGATATTGACACAGGTGTTCCTGCTTTAAACTGTCACACTGCAACATATGATCTGTTTTGCCAGCCATCCCTGTGAATAACACACACCTCGTTCGCTGTTTGCAGTGTTTATGTGCTTCGCTACCTGCTGCTGTAACGTTTTGCGGGACATTCTGAGTCTCCAACGTGTTTTTCTTCAGCGATGGAACATATCAAAGCCTTATGACTCAGACGAGACAAAGGATTCCAAACGCTAAAGTGGAGAAGAATCTGTCTGAGCATGTGCAGTATGTGGACAGGTGCAGGTGTGTGTTTGTGTGTGTGTGTCTGTGTGTGAGCGAGCGTGTCATTTTTAATTAGAGTGCCAGCTCTTCTCGCTGAGGGCCTGTTGGTGTGTCTGTCTGTCACTCAGTCAAACATCCCAATCCATTTTTTTTTTTAACTACAGTACGCTCCTCCTCAGAAGCTGTAGCATTAGAATATTTTACGAAGAGTCGTCGTGATATGAGTCAAGCCCATATAAGTCTGTGTTGGACTTTTCTTTATTGGACAATTACCTGGCGGAGCCCTTTATCTTCTACCCGGGAAAAGGTTACACTGACATGAATTGCATTGGCCTTTAGGACGTCTCCGGTGAATGTCCTGCCAGTTCCAAATGCCGAACAATCAGCCGCTAATGTTACTGCACTCGCAGTGTGTGTTAACTCTGGCCAGTCAACTAACTGCGTCTTCCATCCAACTCCGTGTTTTATGTGGGTTCCTTTATAGGAGGTCGATCCCTGGTGCGGCAGTGTGTGTGAGACGTCGTGAGCATCTACCACAGTGACTCCGACATTAATCTGTGCAACCGTCTCTGTTTCTTTGGCATAATGGGAATAACAGTCATAACTCGTCAAAATGTGTTTATTTTATCGTGCATCTTGGTCTTAGAAAAACGTGGGAACTATTTTTTTTTAGACGCTTTTGTTGATCTGTGCATAGCAAGAAAACATGCTTGGGTGTTTTTCTAGTCCTCCCTCAGGGAGTCTATCACATTGGTGTAACTTGTCACTCCCGGCCTACCACCCGACTACAGCAATTCACTACAGCGCTGTCACTTTCCTGTCTGGCCTTCTATTGTTGTTGGTTTCCAGTTACATTTAGCAAAAGAACCCAATGCTTTCTTTGCAGTCTGCGTACGAGCTTCTGTCGCTGTATATTTATCCAGCTAATTTCTGTCAGAATATCAGTCTTTTTTTTATTCGTGTATCGTCATGTCGGCCGCTGACACGGATCCATCCGCCGCTCCTTGCAGGAGGATCCCCGGAAAATTGGAGTGACCACGTTTTCTCACGATAAATACACATTATTTATTTACAAATAAAGTGGTTATAATAGAAATAAATACAAAATAAAAATCTGAGCATTGTACTTCATGTGGTATTGCACCCATTTTCGAAATGTACATCAGAAACGCATTTTCAAAACCAGTAAAGGAATATTCCTCTGATTAAAATATTTATTTTTCCCAACTGTACGTAGACATAAATATATTCATATATAGTTTCTTCTTCCACAATAGCTCTTTTGTGTTTCTCTTATATAAATAAACGTCTTCATTGGGAAACCAGGTGTCTCTTTCAGTCATTCGTTGCCCACTCCCCCTTTCTGTTCCCGCTGCTGTCCGTTTCTCACCGGCAGCCGCAGCCCTCCACCACCATGTCCTGGTAGTTTTTAAGGATGACCTTCTCGTATTCATCCAGGTAAAGCAGGGAGATGGGGCTGAGGTCAGTGGGCACACAACAGGCTCTGGGAATGTTCGAGTTTACTGAGTTGACCAGCGTCTGCACAATGGCATGATTGGTAGAATTGAGGTGGTCTGCGAGGGGGAACGGACATTCCCCATGGCAGTAGAACGCATGGTAACCAGGGGGCGCCACTATCCATTCGTTCCACCCCACGTCACTGAAGTCCACGTACAGGGCATGTCTCTTGCAGCTGGCCTTGTGCTGGTGCTTCCTGCGTTGTTTGCGGACCGCTGCCTGACGTTTCTGCCGTGTGTGGAGCACGGAGTCCCCTCGGCCGTCGTGGCCGTAAGTCACCAGCAGGGGCCGAGCCTGAGGCCAAGAGTCCTGGTCCTGGTGCAGGGACCGGCTCACCCTGACATGCCTACTGTGTCTCTGGGTATGCTCCCCGTTCACCTCCCCTTGCTGGGGGTGAAGCACTTCTACCATAAAGCCATGGTTGTGACCTTTACCAGAAGTCCACTGAGACACAGCCGGGCTGACATCAAAGCTCTCCCACCGGCTCAAAGAGTCCTGCACGAGCCGAGTGTCCAGAAGACGAACCAGAGGTTCCCCACCGCGAGCTACAGGCAGCCCAAATATCTCATAAATGTTGATGCGGTGGAAGCCACCTGCAGGAGCGCCGCTTCTAGTGCTGCTGTTACTGGAGCTGTTGTTGGTCGGCACAGTTCCCATGACCTGATCCCTGAAGATCCGCAGCTCGGCAGAGGTGATGAGCTCTTGCTCAGGGACAGAAGTAAGGTTGAAGTAGAACTGCTGGGTCGTTTTGCCTTTCAGGCTGGCGAGGGCCTCCATGGACTCTGCAAAGACGAGACAAACTTAGAGTGAGATGATAGGGAGGTCAAGTGCACCCCAAAGACAAAATAGAGAATAGGCATGGTACAAGAAAGAGAAATAATATCTGTGATTCAAATCCTGTTGGGTTTGTGGAACCGCAGCGAGCAGAGAAACGCCGGCCAAAGATTGTCGCTCACATTGTTTCTGTTGCTCTCCCTTTCTCTCTCTCTCTCTCGCTTACACACCAGCACGCACCAAAAACTCCCAGCCTCCTCCTCCCAACCAGCCAAGCTGCCACGTGGTTGACGTTGAGTTTCAGTGGGCCGTTGTCACGCACATCCGTCATTACCTTGCACGTGTGACTCAGTTTGATCGACAACAAATACCCATGGTTATGAAATACCGCAATTAACCTCGTGCTCAACGGTACGCCTGCTTAAAGGTCATGACGATGAAAACAGAAAACGGAAAGATGAATCACTAAGTCGCTAGGGACACTGGTAGAGTGTTTCCAATTCATAGTACACACAGGATAAATACGATTGTGTATTAAGTGTTTGCAGATCTCTTCAGCATCATTCTGTGTAAAAGATGTTGAATTACGACGCGACAGCGAGCAGGGGAGACAGTGAAAGTGCCTGTAAGCCTACGGGAGTGTATGAAGTACGACATACAGTTCGCCTCATTGTAGTTTCCCCTCTTTGGGGTGCAGTAAATGGCAGAAATGACAGTATAACATGCAGTTGTCTTTGATTCGGTCCCACTTTGAACTTGATGAAGATCAAGTGTGATGCACACGTTTTAATGGTCTTGCTGCGGTGAAATAAACACAAACTTTGAACTCTGTAAGTTTTCAAAGGAAGCGTTTAGGAAATTCCACCATCTCATCCTAAACCTCCCTCCAGAGGCACAAAGTCCTCAATTAGACATCTCACTCCTTATTTGATGTGGGAAAGCCCCCTGTCTCTCATTCTCTCCTTCTCTTTCTTTTCTCCCCCAACTCCCAAATCCCCTTTTCCCTCTGTTCTCTCCACTCCAAATCCTCTTTTCGGTCTGTCTCGCTCACTGTCACGCTTTCTTTAGTTCCTTTCTGCGGCGGCGGCGACGGCGTTCTCACTCTCTCCCCGTCTGTCTTTCCTCGGAGTGTGTGAACAAGTTGCGGCCTGTCAAAAACGTGTGAACCGCAGATATGAGTGTATCAACAATCCTAATTTCTTTTTGTGCTGCGTGCCAAAGCAACAGATAAAGGCTAATGCCGGGTCGTTCATCACAGACCTGCCGATGGCAGCCTCTTCCTCTGTAACGGTGCAAATGTTCTATTTGGCATGAGAAATGGTTATTTTTGAAAACGGATAGCAGCCAAACGAATTATCCACATGAAATTAATATCAACAGGCAGATTCCATGATGGATTGGTTTACTCTGGTATGCCGCAGATACCAGCTAGTTACGCAGCGTAGCCATCCTCTCTCTCTCTCTCTCTCTCTCTCCACGTAGAGAGGACCGACATCTCCGCAGCTCTGTTAGCATAGCATGAAAGAGCCGGGGGAGCATGTGTAAACACGGTGAACACACTGGTAATGGCCGGTGGTGTGAAGGTGTTGGCCTGGTGCAGAGGTTTTCCAGTAGTGGGCAGGGAGCAGTCTGTCAGCCTGCCTTCTTGGGCCAGGCTTGTTTGTAGTGTGTCAGAGTAGCCACTGGGTGTCATTGCACTAAGCCTCTGGAGAGCACCCAAGCAACCACTCAGCCACCCCTCTGACTCACCCCTGATGGAAACTTCCCCACCAAAACACTTAAGACTCTGTATGAGGACTCTGTGTCGACTCCCGGAGGACTTTTGTCTTATAAAAACTGCACCATAATAAACTGAGAAGAAGAACTTTTGTACAGCAAATTCGCTCTTTTAATTCTTCGTAGAACAACAGCTACCAAGGATGAGTTTCATTTCACCTGTTGGGTGATTTTAAAAGTTTAAAGCAGCCTCATCAGGAACACATGTAAAGAAACAACGTGTAGAACCGGTGAACTAATGCACCTTTATCCAACCTGCGCTGCCTTGTTCATCTGAGCCGCACATGTTGCCAGGACGTAAACTCAACTGGAATTCAACAGCCAGCGTGTATCCAGCGTATAAAGTACGGTATTATTGGAACGCGCGTAATGGCGCACAGCGCGGAGAAAAGGGCTGATTTGGAAAGATTAAGGTACGCAAACCTTTTTCAGTCCTGCTGGAAATGACTCACCGTTGAGTCCGACGCCGGGACGTAGTCCCAACGCGTGTTAATCTAATGTCCCGTCGTGTGTTATTGAGGTAACAGGGTTGACGACGGTCACCTGCACAAAGGTGCACCGCCCTTTATCCTGCTGCTCTGGTGCGTGTCTGGAAAAACTGTTTTCAGAATGCACGCAAACACCATCAATTATTAAGTAACAAATTACTCAGGGGATTCCACCACCACTTGATGTTTTGAGCCCTGTGACAGCTGCACAGGGCTAATGGCTGGGTAAGGTTGCATCACTGTATGTGTGTGTGTGTGTGTGTCCAGGTAATTCAAGTGAGCACAAGACGTTTGTACGGTTTTAAGCCAAGCTCGCATTAG
>JBBMJM010000003.1:1787264-1798467 GCA_037832705.1 Centriscus cristatus | reverse complement strand
CTCTCTCTCTCTCTCTCTCTCTCTCTGCCGACTCGGGATACACAATCCATGTTAGTATTTGCTGTAAATGTCAATGGAAAATAAATGTTCACATCACATTAAGCTTTCAACGTTTCAAAGAGTAGAGTGTGCGAGTGCAGCCTTCGCTGTATAATTTACTGTGTGGACTCACACACACACACACACACACACACACACGCACACAAACGCACACAGCTGCAACAGTTGTCTTGTTTCATTCACTTTGAAAAACTGGGAAACAGAATATTTGGGACAGAGCGGAGGCAATAATAAATGTAGACAAACCCTCGCTCTGGCCCCCTAACCACACTGCATATTTCCTGGTAGCATTTGTCTCAATTCGTGGCAGTTTGGGTAAATATTTATGCCAATAAACTAACTGTTCTGTATACAGTAAGCCCCCCAATCTTCCTTGGAATGCGATTTAATTGGCGGTTTCCTCTGTTTACCCTGTTTCATATGGTTTTGGGGGAGCTTACAGCGATGCATAATCAGGTAGACAAAATGCAGCCTGAAATTAAATGTCCTCCTGAAAGGAAATCAAATGAAGGTAATAGCGGTTGCATACCCTCTGTCTGTAATTCACATTCCCTCATCACATGCCAGATTACCATTATGTGTCATTTGTAATACAATAAACAGACTCCAGATGGCTTGGATTCTCTTGAATATACATTGAGGCACAGAAGCTCCAGGAGAGCTGCTGTATTTGGCTGCTTCACTCAGCCAGACCATCTCTAGTTCAACGGCTGGCTTACTACATCCCGAAAACTGGCCCTGCTCTGTGTCACTATGCGAGACGAGGAAATAACAATTAAAAAAAAGGCAGATTAGGGATTAGCTTGTCAGGTTCAATAAGACGAGATGAATAACAAGCAGAGTTTTCTCCAGACACCTCCTCGATGAGTGTATTTGTCAGGTCGGCGGTGCAGTGGACTGTATCAGTGCGTGTTTCCTTATTCTTCACACGTCTCTGATATTGTGCAGCAGCGCAGGCAAAGTAAATGGAAGGCAAGAAACGAGATCTCTCAATTCGTCTTTGCTCGTGCCCCAGCTGGGTCACACTATTCATTTATATCCATATCATTTTGTTTCACCAACGCGCCACAAACAGATGTGGTTGGTTTTCGTCCAAAACTCACCACAAACACGTGCATGACATATGAGATGTCAGCTGCCGCCTTAATTAAACACCTCTGCCTTGATGGCTATCTCACATCCGACAGTGATTTATCTGTGATTATTTGGCCTTGGCGCATTCGGGGCGGGGGACGAGGAAAAGACCACTCGCTCGGTTCATTCATGGATCATCGAGGAACACTGGGCCTCTTGTCAGTACGTCCAATTTTAACCCAGAACGAAACATTCTATTTTCCTAACCTGGTTAAGTAATCACATTACCTAAGACTCCATAAAGTGGAACAAACAGTAGCATATAACCCTGGCTTCTTTTTATGTGCCGTGAGTGACAGATTGGCTTTCATCTAAGAGGCAAGTTATATAGTCATTCTGCTTTGCTAAGGATACTAAATTGATCCTCATGTGTAGAACATCTGGTGAAAAGCAATTTCCACCCAAGTGTTTTAGTATTTCCTCCTAATTAATTTCGCATGTACATGACAAGAGTGAGTGGCCTCCCAGAACCAAGGCACAAAAGCCAGCTTTGTTTCTCCATTAGAAAAGTCATCTGTGGCTCCTGGTTGAAAACGCACTGGCACTTTGACACTTGAGATCAACAGTGAAAGCAGGATTTTAGGGCACAAAAGTCCCATCGCGCGCCTCAGTAGCACAGGGGGGCTAAAGGTGAACGCTTACACTCGGTCGATTGGTGACTTGTGGCACAAGCGGAGCGTGTCAGGCAGAGTTGCGTGAGACAGGCGAAAGGTAAGAGAGAGCTGGCAGAGACTTCTCAGGAACGAGTAAAAAGTGAGCGCTCAGCTGCCAATCCAAACCATAGCGAAGGAGTGTGAGCTAAAAAGGCAGCGTATTCAAGCCAGGACGTGGATATGTCCATGAAATGCTAGAAACTGTCTGCCTTGACTCATGGCACCTTCAAGTAGCAATTATCTAAAAGCTATGGGCAGTAGAATGCCTTTGAGAAAGAGAAAGCTTTTTTGTTGTTCCTACTCCTAGTTCAGGATGAACTGCTGTTGTATGTCCATCAGCGGTCTTGTTTTCTAATTGACGTCTGACTTCTGAAACTGCTCAGTAAATTCTGCCTTCGTACTGGTCAGGTTGGTTCCTTTGCGCCATGTCATTTGATCAGTTTATACATTTCTGTATGAGCCTCCCACAACAATGACAGTGGCTACTGAAGAACCCCGGGGGTCTTTGAAGGGTTTCACATTAAACAGACACAAATGCACAAATGCATTGTGGTCTTGAAGAGGAAAATAATAGCAGATGACTCTGGGACAAAATCTTGTCAAACAGGGTTTGTCATTTAAGGCATGAAATGTTACAAACCACTGGTCGACATAGTATATGTGCAAATGCTACCCCTGGTTTTGTGAGTCTTTGCTTCCAAACATGACAGGGTGGTTCTGTTTTTCTTTTTCGTTGGTTTAGGCAGACAAGATGCCACACCAGCTCTTGTTTTTTTTTCTTTTTTGTTTAAATGCCGGTCACGGTCTCGGTTATATTTGGTCTTGTTGGTCACAATAAATCTGCCCTCAGCACCTGACGTAAGAGCTTCTTGGTTCTTAACCAGCAACGTGCTGGTGCCACCCTGAAACCAACTTTTCAGGACAAGAGTCATGAGTCTGCTATGTGGCTGTCAAACTGTGAGGAACAGGTTTCGTACTGGGCTCCAGTTCTTAACTTGCCGCTGAACTCTTGCTATTTTGTTTATTCTCTCTTCTTCTGCCTACTTTTATGTGTCAACCACTGATCATAGACTACCAGCATATTAAAAAAAACAACAACATACACTTAGACAATGCACGGCAATACGTATAAATCCATTTAGAGGGTGAGCTTGTTGACGCATGGGTTCTCTGAGAGTGCAGACCTACAGCAACGCCAATGCTGCACTGTTAAACTTATCTACAATCCTCAAGAAATCAGGAAAACAATCCAGTGCTGTCAAATACATAACCTCTTTGGTGGCGGTAATAAGCATCTTATATCATTCTGTACTGGATATCACAACTGTCTGAGAGACAGGCGTCTGTACTTGTAAATGTGGTTGTCAGATTGCTGTGAGACACAACAGTTTCTTGTTATTACCTGTCTGAATCACGACTCAAAAGAGATCCAAGAACATTGGCGTCGACAGATGAAAAGATGGCTCGATCAGATTAATCATTAAAGAGAGCGATACGAGCATACCGTGGCATTGTTTTTAACTCGGTCTCACAGCCGATCAATCGCAGACCTTTGTTTAGATAAGGCATCTGGGACCACCTGGATGAATGTAACTTTTGTTTGCTAAAACCGCACATTTCTCACCTGAAGGTCTCCTCTTTACACCGGGGTTCCCCCCTCGCAGCGTCTGCTTCTCATCTGCGCAAGCTCTTGATCTTGAGAGGAAATGTGACGCATGGCTACAGAAGAAATAACTGTCAGGGAGGGGGGGTTAGCTCGCACAGGTCTTGTCTGTACATAGGCAAGCAAGAATGGGTGGTATTTACCTATACAGATGCGGAGGCAAGATACAAGCAGGTGTTTACAGGAATGTTTGAAGTCGAGGAGAGATGGTGCGTTCTGATAGAGCCCTGAGGAAGACAGACACTGTAGGTGTTTCTGCTGACATCCTCATCCCTTCTTATCTTTTCATTTCTTCTTGCCATCTGCTATGTGTTTTTATAGCTAAGCTTGACTTTCAACTCAATTTGGCACTGGAGAAGCATGACATATTGCCATTCCAAACATATTGCTGCTTAGCCTTTTTTTTTTTTACTACCAGTGACAACAAAATAGCCGCTGTTTGCCTCCTGGGAGATAATCTACCACATTGACTTCTAGGTCAGTGGTCAGTGTATTTGTTTGTTGGAGAGTTCAAGGATTTCTGTCATCCTGAAGGTCACTCATACCTCCTCCTTGTTGTGAAGCTGCAGGCGGCAGCGCTGACCGGCCACAGAGAAGAAGCCCTTTCTGTCACAGCTTCAAAGCATTTTTTCCTGGGCGGCAGAGTTACAGGCTCTTTGTGGCGTGGGTTATTTGTCAGAGGGTTTTTGGAGAGTGACTTGTCTCACTAAAAAAGGCCAGTGCGTGAGTGCTGGAGCAGTCTAAAGTTACAACTATGAGCCCGGTATTACAACCCGATGACTGACAAGGAAAATGGGGTGAGCTCTTGTGTGCTGGGCTCGAACACAAACACCAATAAGAAGGAGAGGGAAACAACAGATTAGACGACTGATCTCAATCTACTCCCCTTTGGTTATTGGCAAATAATAGCTCTGAAAAGGAAGTCATTTAAAAGGGCCTTTAATCAATTCTCCTTTGACGAGCAAACGGCATGGAAGCCCGTAGAGGGAAAGTGTGCTCCTATAGTGCTAAATGTTTCGGGGGTGGGAGGTGGGGGGCAACATGAGAGAGATGGGCTCTAATTTACGTTCTCATGTCCAGGCATCCCCACAGCGGGCCTTGATGCCATGTGTGAGTGTAAAACGTTCCAAGGCTCTCTGGTGGTAAAATCACATTGCCAAAATGACCACGACCTCTAAATGAAACACTAACCCCCCCCTTGTTTTTTAAAAGGTCCCATTCAAAACCCAATGTTTTTTTTTAAAAGGCGCATAAGGTAGCAATTTACCTCAAATATGGCGTGGCCCAATAACTGTTGATGTAACTGACACAATGTCAGGGCGAATGAAGCATGAGCTATATCTAAGATTGTCAATGTGGTAGGAAAGAATATTCCAATTGTATGCAAACATGTGTAACACCGGGAGCGTACTGTAGCGCATTCCTAATCCTTCTCCTTTGATAGTTACAGCCGGAGAGGTGTACTGACATTGTTCATTCCAAAGTATGCGCCAATCTGTTTTAAGTGCAAGAGAGGAGGAACCCTTTAATTTAAACCCTAAAAATGAAGTCATTCATTCCCTGCTAGACTGCAGTGTGACCTGTAAGGTTAGGTAAACAAGTGTCCCTTGCATTTCTGTCAAAAGGACCCGGCCCCTCACTCGGCCATGATGGTAACTCCCACTATCCTGTCACGCTTGCATGAAGGGAAACTGGTGGGACGGCAGAAAGGAAGCGCAGATATTTATTCGTCTGTGTTCTTTCTGATGACAGAGGGAGGGGGGAGTCGGTACCTGAGGCTGTTCTTGGGAAGGTGTCCAACAAGGAAAAATGCTGTCTTGTTCAAAAGCAAAAAAAAAAAAAAAAAAAAAAAGTAGGAAGGGAAGATCGGCCACAAAGCGCTGAGCCCAGCAGGCCCGTTCAGGTCTCTTACCAGCTCAGCGTCCAGCCTGGGCTGGAATGTGAAGAATCCTTCTAGGCCTGGGTTCAAGTGCAGGGGTCCGAACCTCATGCTGCCGTTCACACTTATTTTCTCTTTCCTCTTTTCTGGAGTATTTGGATGTACGATTGTAATGCAGCAGGAATGTGGAGTAATGGTTGTGATGATAGCTGCTCGAGTAAATACGCTCTGATTCCACTTTGGTATTGGATAGATATGACATTTTTTGGACAGTTGAGAGCATGTGCTTCAGATTTAGTATCAAACAAAACATCTGTTTAAAAATGGATGAGCAGCAGCAGCTTTGGCAGAATTATAAGAAGAATTATACCCTTGATATTGCTAATGTGACACTAATTGCCTCTTAGTCTGTCAGTGGACAGGACAGAGAAGAGACAGAACGACAGAGGATGAGAAAAAAAAAAGAGGGAGAGTTCATAGCGGGTGCTGACGGAGGGCAGTAATGACTGCCAATGGAATGCCTACACCCATAATCCTCTCTGTCACTGCTGACAGATCCTCTTGACCTCTGAACTCTTGATGTAAGGAAGGAAAAGAAAGGAAGTCACAGCTTAATAAAATTACCTAGTAGTTAGTACGTGTTTGGGTGCTGCAGTTGTGACTCGCTGCCGGACTGCATCATCTCTCACCATCCCCTTGGACGGTTTTTGTTTCAGACGTGCCCTCTGATTGTTGCGCTACTCTCCAACACACAAGGTCAAAGGGCAAGGATTTCTCAACATCAGCAGGGAGTGGGAACATAGTGTGAGGTAAACTTGTCATATATTACACCGCTTTGATAACAACAACAAAAAAAATCTTTGCGGCCATCTCCGCTCGGGCACTTCCCTTTCGCTTCGCCTGGCTTATCACTCGCGCATTACACAAGTATGGCAATGTACGTGTGTGTGTTGGAGGCACACCGCAATCTATATTTCAGCAAGCTGGCTTGGTCTGCAGACATTGGCCAAAGCTGTCAAAGGTTTGTCATCAATTCTCTCTGCCTTGTCATCAGTCTTATCTGATCACACTGTGTTTCTGCTACATGCTCTCCTCCCTCGCGGCTGATACAAACACAGACTCCCTGTGCCTCGGAAACTCGACAGCCGGGCCTCCAGGGGGCTGCTGCTGACTTTGTATATATGTGCTGCCTTTGTAGATTATCTCGCGCCCCTTCCACTGTTCTCATCCTCTCATCTTACTGTAGATTTCCGTGTGTTTTTTATGTGTTTTGTCACGAAGGGACGGCCATAGTTGTAGTCTTTGAACTCCACATGCTCATTGTGAACTAAACACAGCTTTCCTGACAACAGAAATAAAAACATTTACCATTCCGTAATTTATTCAAGGCTGTGACATCTGTATCAATATTGTGTTTTTACCAACTCCAAACTCCCTCTGTCATCAATGCTGCTGCACATACAAACTGAAACTGACCCTTACTGCTCCTACCATGTCAGTAACACATAAAAGTGATTTATAATAATGCGTAATTCATTAATAATTCCAGAAAATAGGTTTAGTGAAAATCCTGAGATTGTCCATCCTGAAATGAGGAAAATAAGTTTTCAATTCGATTGTGATATGAACTGACAAACCTCCTCAAAGTTTCATGGCTTTGAATTCATTCATCCTGAAATTAGGATTAACAAGGATTCACAACCTGGTTTGTGAAACATTTCTCTGACAGCATCGTGTTAGATTGTGATAGATAAACCCCGCCACGATCTGAGGCTCCATAACCACAACACGACCCGATTCTTATGACCCAGCCGGCTCATTGTTGTCTCATCAACTATGCAGGGCTGATCAAATATGAAACATGACTGTATTACAGCAGAGCCTCTTTCTCGCCTCGAATGTTTTCAGACACATACTTTAGTTTACTGTCGAGCTATAAAACGTTTGTGACCCAGCTGGCACATTGGAAACACCAGAGCAAAAGTCAAGCTCAACTGAAATCCCACGACGTG
This sequence comes from Centriscus cristatus, assembly GCA_037832705.1. Taxonomy (NCBI): domain Eukaryota; kingdom Metazoa; phylum Chordata; class Actinopteri; order Syngnathiformes; family Centriscidae; genus Centriscus; species Centriscus cristatus. The sequence goes on along the minus strand of JBBMJM010000003.1, from coordinate 1,791,066 downwards.
GACCCAGTGAACTGTAGTGTTGCTACGTCATTCAGTTGGAGAGAAAGAGGAAAAAAAAGGCTTTTCATATCTTAACAGTGCCCACAGGTCGGAATCATTAGAGGTTCAGTCCAGATGTTGTCGTAATACCGTTAGATGTATGGTGTTTTCCTGCTTTCCTGTAACCTTTCCTCGGTTGCTATTAGAAAGGACTCTTAATCATTCTCATGGGCCAACATGTTGATAACCCTGTCCTGTACCTAAGCATGTCATTGTCATGTTTCTGCTGCTTCCCTCTTCCTCGTTCTGAGTCTGCCGCTCCGACAGTCCGCTTGACAAACATGCAATCACCGTAGTTACAGACAGCCCCTTTAGTTAGGGTAGAGAGCAGTGTGAATTATGGTTTAGATGAAACCTTTGAATTATAGGTAAGCTCTGAAGTGCCTCCTGTCCAGGGAATGACGAAGAAGAAGAAGAGGAGTTCTGGTACCACAGAGGAGTGCTGATAGCAGCATGGCTTGGTACAGTACACAGCAGAACCAGAGCAGCAAGCAGCTAGCCCAAAACACGAAACCAGCAGACCTGGAGAAACCCTGACTGGGCCGGGTCAGAAAGTGCATGTCACTGCGGCACAGTGAGGGACAGCGATGGCGCGTAACCTCTCACCAGTTGATGTGCTCAGGCCAGCGCCACACTCTTGGAAAACAGCATTGCAGGCATTCCAGCCTAATTGTACATTTGTCCTCTTTCAAAAGGAAGAAGTGTGAAGCCAGATACAAAGAACCTTGGGATAGGGCGATAGGGACAGCATCCGTCCCTAGCCTCCTTAGGGCTATTTAAAGGTACAGTAGGCTGTATTTTCCGCCGCACAGTGAGGCACCCACCCTTCCGCCTGGCTCCATATTGGAACCAGATGCTGCTGGATGCGAGGCCCACTAATTTAAGTGGACAGGGCAGATGGAAGCAACTCGCCCTGCATGCATACCACCCCCTGTTGGCTTTCGTGTGATGAAAAATCTCTGCAGTATGTACGGGCATGTGTGTTTAGAAACCTACACACACATGCGGTGGAGCATTGGTGCGGCACATTCAAACACACGTGTGCTCTGGTGCTTACACAACCACAGAGACATAGCAACACACATGCAAACACGCGTACACATGCTGCCTGGTCGATATGTTTTTGAGAAAAATGATTGCAGAGATAAGATCATGGCATGCCAAGAATCTGGAAAAAAAACACCTGCTATATTTTAGCAGGAGAAGCTCTGCTGTAAAAATAGATCAGCACGCTGAGCTTTTTTTTTTTTTTTTTCAGCCTCTGGAAATATGTGAAACGGTTGGCGAGTGTAAATGTGGTTGTGTGGCAGCTTTCTCCTTAAAATTTAGATTAAGTTCCAAAAACTATCTCCAATAGAAAACAGCTGCCTTCCTTATACACTTCCACTGCAGTTGCAAACATTCAGTAAGTCCAGAACAGTCATCTCTCGGACAATTATCCTCATCATTGATTAACTGGATTAATTATGTTTTGCATGAACTTTTTGGTCTCTCAAAGCGTACATTCTTCCATTATCTTTTCATTATCAACGGCAAGTCTGCCTCACTGAAAGCAGTTAATTGATTCAGTAATTTAGCAGTCGATCCCTTCTCTTGACTGAACATCTTCGCTAATTGGAGCAGAGGGACTAAACCCCTGTCGGCCAACGCTCATCACCTGGTCGGAAGACAGTGACGCGGCACTAAGCCTGTAACCCTATCCTGCCTTGAATTACACCAGCACCTAGCAACCATAAGGACCATTGTGTCGGTGTGTGCGAGTGTGTGCATGTGTGTGTGCCAGCCATGTGGTGTGAATTTGAGCGCACACTCATGTGTAGGTCTGCATAAGAAATAGCACTCGATAGTGTGTTCTTTGTCTGGTGCGGTAACAGGTAATTGAGTCAAAGAGGATGGAGGAATTATGGCTTGGAAGCGGTTTGAAAAGTTGCGAGGCTGTAGTGACAAAGCCTCGCTGGTGCTTCATTCCTGTGTGTCCCCTTTCAGTGTGGCATGACAGCGGTATGCTTGTTGGACACAGGTTTTTCATTGCTTTCTTTGTCTTTGCTCGACATCGTCATACACGTACAGATTTTCTTCACTGCATATTTATCAATCAGCAGTGTTATTCTGAACAGCCGGTATCTTGCACGGACCTTGTGTCTCATCCCCTGGGATCATCTGCTGAATGTACACAGAAAACTTGAAGATTGGCCAAGAAATTTCCTCTTTGATAGCGCCTGTTTGTTTAGCTGGACTCGGTTGACCTGTGTTGACCCATCTCTTCAAACTCAGCAGTCGGCAGCCAGAGCGCTGCCTCGCACCAACAGACTTCCACAAAACAGAGCTGATGTTTTACTATACTGCTCTTTGTGTATGTATAACACACTAATAATAATTCTCCAACTGTTCTTTCTCTGTGGTTCTGAAGTGGACATAACCAGTAACCCGATTACCTCACAATTTGATGAACATATAACTGTGTAAAGATGCATGGTGACAGTTGCAGTGGTTAAAGCATGCGAAAGTGATGAGCAGGTCGGGGATGGTGGACAGCCTGCTGCATCTCATACAGGTGTGACAGGGGTGTCAGTGCAAAGTGTTTTACGAGCTAGGATTAGATCAACCTGGAAATGCCTGATAACAGGTGTCCACGAATCGGGACACATCCAATAAAGATGAGTTAGGAATCACCGGGTAAGTTTGGGACAAGTGTTTCCTCTGGGTGCTGTGGCCTTTTCTTTAAAGCCGAGATATCTGAGCACCCTGCGTGGAAACACACACACATAGGCACACACATGCTTGCATTAAAGAACACACACAAACAGAGAAGGGTTAAGGGGTTGCTTTGTTATCATGGAGGTGCCCTTTGGCTGTGATTAAGCGTTGTTTTTACTATCCCTCTGGTGTCCTAAAGCTTAGCTAGATGTCATAGCTATGGCAGGAATGCTCGAGCGGAGAGGCCAAGAGGGGGTCACAGCTAGGATGTAAACATCAACATTTTCTTTCTTAAAAGGATTTCGGCCCACTTGACGGGAAAAAGCTCTACCGCAGCACAAAAACCTGATCCCTAACTCCACACCTGGCCCAAGGCACAGACCTATGACCAGCTTACCTCAACCTAATCCTCATTTCAAAACCATTCGTGGGCCACAAAACTGACCTTAGATCAGCATCTTAGTGCAGCCTAGGCTTAGTCAGCACTGAGTTGTTTCTGCGTGTAGGGATTGAGAGAGGGGCTTTAGCTACAGATTGCTATCAGAGCAGACAGGAGTTTTACGCCCTTTCTGGAACTGTGCCACAGTAGGCCAAGCACAATAGCCCCTTTATGCACTGCTGATTGGTGGATCTACTCATAAAAAAAAACACTAAATGGTAAAAGCCTGATAAATCCTGGTTTCATTTGGACATGATGATGCTGCTCGCATTGCTTCAAGATGTCACTGTTAAAATGACGGCTGTGATATTAGAGAAGTGGCTTGTAGCTTAAGCCGCGATTCTGAAAACAATATTCATCTGAGGAGACGTCACCCATGTTTCTGTCCATTTTATTTCTCTCTAGAAGAGAGGCCATGTCTCTCTTTCAGCTGTGTGGAAATGGTTTGAATTAGCCCCACCATATCCCCAGAGAATGCGCCGTAATGATGCAAATTTAGGGGCTTTCTGACAAGACCTTGACACTTGATATGTCGGTCAACTCCCCGTTCCATGTTGGTTTTACCAATCCATAAATATTGCATCCACAGGGACTAGTGTAAGGAGAAGACAAGAAAAACAGTATGGA
>JBBMJM010000003.1:1584394-1598907 GCA_037832705.1 Centriscus cristatus | reverse complement strand
TCTTCTTCTTCTTCTTCTTCTTCTTTCCTCTCCTGCAGACGGGATGGGTCGAGTCCTCGCTCAGGACGTTTATGCCAAAGACAACCTGCCACCCTTCCCTGCATCTGTCAAGGATGGTTATGCTGTGAGAGGTGAGCGCTGGATGAGGATGTAAAGTATTTGTCTCCCTTACTGCCTGTCCGTCAAACAGCGTAGTCCTGTGTGTGATGAATGTGAAGCAGAGTTCAAGGTCGTGACCACATTGAGATGGGACCATAAATGTTTTTAAGAGGTTTGCTGTAAAACAGGAAGACATGGAGCAGAAAACACACGGAGTAGATGGTGGAAAATATGAATCGGACGTAAAAGGACACGTCTGTGCCATCGTTGTTGTGGTCGGAGTTATCGGATGCAGGTTAAGGGAGGTCGGGCTATGATGTCATCACTTCAGGAAAGACGCGTATGGGTTGTAAACAAGGAAACGTTGTTGTTCTATAGAGTGTGACTGACAGGTGAATGAAACACAGCGTGTTTCCTGCCGAAGTGTTTATATCAGTACAGGTCCGTATGCAAAAAAACAGAAATAAGAAAAAAAAAAAAAAACTTAAAAACAACGATAACAAAAAAAGATATTGAATCCCCCCATTCCTGGATCCAGGACATCATCTCTACCAGCCACTACTACAGAAACCTTTTGAGGTTAATTGATGATTAGTGCCATCACTTGAAAACTAACTACTACAATGTACTTTGTATGTATGAATTGACCTTTTAAATGATTTATTTGTGGGATTATTTAGAGGAACGACTGTGGAGAAACACAAAGCATCTCAACTAACTTCAAGTTGGCACGTGCAAAGTCCAGGCAACTTATTGTGACGTTTTTCCTCCTTCAAAGCAGCTGAGGGTCGAACCGGGCCAGTGGGTCTTTCCTCCGTCATAAATGACCCAACCGTCCTAGTTAGAGAAGACGAGGGCACTGGGGCAGAGGAGAACTGCCCGAGGAGCAGTGAGAGGCTTCTAGCAGGCTGTTCCTTTCAGAACGTAGAAGAAGCTTCCTGGAGATAACGGACGAGAGAAAGCTCTGGAGCCGACTGTGAGTTTGTTTAAAGGGATGGATGTTGGGGGTTCCTACCCCCCCCCCCCAAAGCCGCTGAGCGAAACACAGTCGTGTGCTCACGAAGATCTGGGACGAGGTGGACGTCGGTGGGCTGTGTTAACCTTTAGCGTTCAGCGGCAGCTTGTTGGCTCCAGGCAGCTTTAAAAAGTGTTTTTTACATCCGTGGTGTTAAATGGAGCAGGAACACACAGAAAACCACCGGCCTCACACGTTTTATGCGTCTTTCCTGAGGGACGTTCAAAGGATGAACGTGCAGAAACTTTGAAGGAGAATCTCACTCTGACTTCAGCGCCAGCGTATTTGACTTCACTTTTCTGACTTCAACATTACACGTATGAACAGGGATTGATGACGACGAGGCAGCGCGCTCCGAGGGACAGAGCATCTCTGATGGTGCTTCTCTTGTTTTTCAGGGTTTTGCAGAAGAACACGTCACGTTAGTTTGATGAAAGAGCAGCGTTTTTTTCAGTTTTAAACCAAGATACATTTGCCTCATGTTAAACTGAAACATGTTTTCACCTTCGATTTGTCTTTGGTCTGTACAGGTGTATCAAACATTTCTCTTTGCTCATGGACCGCCACCAGTAATACAATAATTGTAGAATTGTATAATTATATAATAATAATTGAAGGTTTGCAGCCATCATGGTTTGGCACCAGAGAACGTGAACGTGAAGTCAAATTAGTTAGTGCTCTAAACTAAAGTAAATATGAAGGCAAAAGGATATTTGCATGTATTAAAAGACTCCCAGCATGAAATATTTTGTGTCTGTAATTTGAAAAACTCCAAACGTAAAAAAGTTTCCTCTTGCTGCTGCCCTTCCTGTTCTTTCCATAGCCCACGGAAACGCAGTGACTCAACTAAATTACGCTCTCCTACACACACACACACACACACACACACACACACTCACACACACGGAATAAATTGACTATTAAATCTTTCTTTTATTTTAGCTGCTGACGGCCCAGGCGACCGCTTCATCATCGGAGAGTCCCAAGCTGGAGAGCAGGTCGGCGCCCACATACACACACACACACACACACACACACACACACACACACGCGGTTAGTTAATCTCACACCCACACCGTTTACATCTGAAAATGAAATACTTGCACTCAAACCTTCACGTAGGCTCAGGTATGTGTCTGTTTTAGTGCAAAGCAGGAGCACACGTCTCTCCAGAGCTGATCACGTTCAGTAACTAAAAGGAGCGACACGGTGGTGCAGTGGTTAGCACTGTCTCCTCACAGTGAGAAGGTCGCTGGTTCATGCTCTCCCCATGTTTGCTTGGGTTCTCTCCAGGTACTCCAGCTTCCTCTCACTTCCCGAATGCGTGCTCAGGTTTATTGGCTACCCTAAATTGCCCGTAGGTGTGAATGTGAGTGTGAATGGTCATGTGGCGACTCTGCTGTACGTCCGTTGGCAGTGAGGATCAGCTCCAGCACAGCTGACCCGTAACCGGAGCATCAGGAGAAGATGAATGAATGAGACTGGCTAATAGCCGTCCTCCGTGTTGTGGGATTTCCATTTCAGTCCTGTTTGTAGTTTCCATCCTGCCCGTGTATTATTATTTTGCTGTTCGGTTACTGTGACAATAGACTTTACAGTATTAGACAGATAGATGTTTTCTCTATTAGTAATTCTGATTTTTTTTTGTCTCCGTGCAGCCCACCCACACAGTGATGCCTGGCCAGGTGATGCGGGTGACGACGGGCGCTCCTATCCCTTGCGGGGCGGACGCTGTCGTTCAGGTGGAAGATACCGAGCTGCTCCGTGAGTCTGAGGATGTAAGTCCAACATCCCAATGAACCCAGAAAGTGACGCTACCAGACGGCGTCGCCGTGCCTCCATTTTTCTTTCTGCAATAGTCGTCTTCCATTTCCATGAACTCAGGTTTTCTTATGAAACCTTCTTTCTGGAGCAGGCACCCGGTCGCTGTGCTGAGCCTGAACCTGGTTTTGTCTTTCAGGGCACAGAGGAGCTGGAAGTACGGATTCTCGTCCAGGCTCGTCCGGGCCAGGACATCAGGTCCGACAGTTCTTGTGTTTCTTCTCAAAGATCATTTTTGATCATTCTGACATTTAATTCGTGCTCCAAGTAGCCTTTTTTTTCCTCAGTATAATTTGGTTATATGCAAAGCGCGATGACTAATATGACATTTGTACTTCAACTTAGTACAAGTACTTCACATTCCAGCTCAGATCACGAAGCGTCTCTCCTGACCTGCTGCTGTCCCCTCGCAGGCCCATCGGTCACGACATCAAGCGTGGCGAGTGTGTGCTGGCCAAAGGAACCCACATGGGGCCCTCTGAGATCGGCCTCCTCGCCACCGTGGGGGTCACGGAGGTGGAGGTCCAGAAGTTCCCTGTGGTGGCTGTCATGTCAACAGGAAACGAGGTAGAGGACGTGTATTTTTATCACGACGAGGATGGATTCCTGTTCTCAGTCACACTACTTGTATGTTCAATTACCAAATAAGGTTGAGGGTGTCAAACATTTTGAAGGATGAATCACCCCCCAGCCTCTTTTGAGCCTAGAAGCAGGGGAGCATATGTGTTTATTTGGCATTTCTTTGTCTTCTTACCAAATCAAACACCAGCGAGTCCACGGTGTGTGATGATGTGACGGCAGAGCAGCAGAGGAACAAGTAAAATCTGTTTTTATAGTTAACAGTCGAACAAATGTGTGTCCGACGTGGACAAAGCGAAATGAAATGTTCATACAACGATTCGTGGATGACGTTTGACCCCGCCCACCTTCCAAACTCATTCACTGCGTGTCCCACAGAAGTGATAATATGAGTAAGAGGTGCTTGTTGTATTTGCGTCGTGCTCTGTAGCTGCTGAACCCAGAAGATGACCTCCATCCTGGGAAGATCAGGGACAGCAATCGCTCCACCCTGCTGGCCACGATCCAGGAACACGGCTACCCGACGATCAACCTGGGAATAGTGGGAGACAAGTACGTCTTCACATCTCCTCTCTCGTGTTTTAACCAGCATCGGCCTCGTCTCAGTTTACGTCCTTTGTTCTAAACCTTATCAGTCAGTTTTCGCTTCCTCCTCCATTTGTGCCCCGCAGCCCCGATGACCTTCTCAACGCTCTGAATGAAGGCATCAGCCGTGCTGATGTCATCATCACCTCAGGAGGCGTGTCCATGGGAGAGAAGGTAAAAAAGGAAAAAAAAGTGTACACACTTACTCAGGCCATTGTGTTTCCCTGACACCTTGTGGTTCAGCAGAGGTATAACATGCTTGTGACGCATGATGTCTTATTTTAATCTTTGTACAACGACCGTACAGGTAACTTTACTTATATCGATACACAAGTTTTACAATTTCTGATTCTGAGTCTGAAAATATTCCACAGCGTTGCATATTCACTGATCATGTAATTGCACTGTGGGTACTGTTTCCTCCAGGACTATCTGAAGCAGGTGCTGGACATTGACCTTCACGCTCAGATCCATTTCGGTCGTGTTTTCATGAAACCAGGGTGAGAAACCAACTCTGCTTTATCAGCATGTAACTTTTTTTTTTTTTTTCCCCAACAACGACAGCGTTCGTCACAGACAATTGAAAGGGAACGGCCGAGACGACGCTGTTGAATGTCAGATGGATATGAAAAGCAGTGTTTCGTGAAATGGGCGATTAACTTGAGAGACGAGTGAACTGGAGAGAGCGAAATGAATTCAAACAGCTGTTTTGTCTTTTTTTTTTCTTTTCTTTTCTTTCAGTCTCCCAACAACGTTTGCCACATTGGACATTGATGGTGCTCGCAAACTTATCTTTGCCCTCCCAGGTAGTGTGTGAAGTTGAGAGAAAGAGACATTTTTCTGTCTTCCTCTGAAGCGGTGTCACTCATGTCTGTTCTCTCCTTCTCGCTGCCCCCCCCCCCGTCTGTCTGCCCGCCCGTCTGTCCTAGGAAACCCCGTGTCCGCCGTTGTCACGTGTAATCTTTTTGTCATCCCTGCCTTGAGGAAGATGCAGGGTATTTTGGACCCTAGGCCTACGATCATCAAAGCGAGGGTACGCCGCCGCAGAGGGTTCATCACGACTTGACGTGTCTGTGGTCACGGACAGAACTGCTCTCCTCTGTTTTGTGCCACGTCTCTTTGACGACGCATGTTGGTCCAAACTGTGTTGATGTGCAGGTAAAACGGTTGAAATCAGCCCTTCGGCTTCAAGATCCAGATTAAATTCTGCGAATCTGCAGTTGTAGTTTGGCTGTGTGTTTCAACATTGATGATATAAAACTATTCTCATCGTCCCCTTCCATGCAGATAAATGACAGCCATGCTGCGCTGCGACTTGGCAGACGTCTCCACACTGACCTGAACGCCTGCTCGTGAATATTCATTATTTGACCACGATATCGTAGAAATGCAGCAGATGCGGCCTGCGTGCCCGACTGCCGTCATCAAGTAAGACGCGTGGCCCCCCGCCGTCACAGCGGCTGTCCAGAGGGCTCTGCTCTGCGTCATGTGCTGTAATAAAGCTGTTAAAAATCAACTCCAATGCATTACTGCCACTTAGCAGTGGGACCGATGGCCTGAAAGCACAGATCCAGGAAGATAACTTCCTTCAAGCAGATGGCATCGCATCCAGCTCTAATGTTGTTCGGGAACAATCTTCAAGTTAGCCAGCTGCTCTGACCTTATAGAGATTGGATTCTTGGAACACGTTTTTGTGCCAGAACACACATCGGCCGGTCCAAATTTCATTTAAATTCATTCCATAGTGGGTCCGATTTCAATTTTTTATTTTTTTCCTGTGGGGATTAATAATTTTGGTCTGCTCTCTGCCAGTCGTTTCCCACCCACATGGAACAAAGGTGAAGCTATCACCCGGTTCAAACTGACTCTGTGTGTTTTCCCGCAGTTGTCTTGTGACGTGAAGTTGGACCCTCGCCCTGAATACCACCGCTGCATCCTGACATGGCATCACCAGGAGCCTCTGCCGTGGGCACAAAGCACAGGTACGACTCAAACAATCCGCTCACACTAACGGCCGGCGCTTCCCACCAGCCACGTGTCGGGGGTCTGGCTCTGACTGACCGCTGTCTGAGCTGGTTCCTCATTCCTCGTCTGACAACACATCCACGCTGAATTGCGAATTGTGATTTTTTTTTTCTTAAATAGCGAAAGAATGTCTGAACTGACGTGATACTCATTATACTTTACAGGCTGTACGATTGAAACACTGAAAAGAAAAGAATCTATTTGATGGGTTTTATTTTGTGATTTTTGTTTAAAAAATCATGCAAATTATTACAGACACACAAACACTGATTCCAGTTTTCTTTTCCTTTCCTCTAATCTGCCCCCCCCCCCCCTTTGCAGGAAACCAGGTGAGCAGCAGACTGATGAGTATGCGCAGCGCTAATGGGCTCCTGATGCTACCTCCGAAAACAGAGCAATACGTGGAGCTGCACAAGGGCGAGGTGGTTGACGTCATGGTCATCGGCCGGCTATGATGTCATCAAAGGGGGACGGAGAGTTGCCGTCGTTTAGCGAGGGTCGGAATGGTGGTTCACGGTGCATGTCCACATATCATTGACAATTCTGTAATATGCAACGGCACAGCTAGTTTTTATTGATTTGGATAACGTTGAGGTATAGTCAACATCTTGATCACAACCTAGAAACATATGAAGAGATTCATTTAAAAAGATTATAGTATTTCAAACAAAGAAAATATAACTTTTAATGAAAAAAAATCTAATTATAAAAAGAGATTTATTCTGTAATATATTATGATTATTCTTATTATTATTATCATTATTCTTCTTATTATCATTATTATATTAAGGCAACTTTGTTCCTTTCGTTGCAATTGCTTTGTGTGTTCAATGCTAGACCTTATCTATAGCAGTAGCATTTTAATAGACAGCTGTAGGTGCCTGCCAGGACGGAAAAAAAAAAAAAGATAATTATTATTTTCTCATCTTTAGTGGAAAAAAAAAATCAGTTTTTTGAAAATGAAGAAAACATTGAGGAAGACTCCAGATTTCCCACGGTGCTCAGCTAAGATGAAGTGTATGTGAGTGAGTGTGTGCGTGTGTGTGTGTGTGTGTGTGTGCGTGTTTGGGGGGGTAAGGTGGGCGGTAAGGGGCTCATCAAGGCCACTTCCTCTTTTGAGCGTCCATCAAGGTGACACTTCTGTTTTTCTCTCATTAGTATGCATCATAATGGCTTCACAAAGAGCTTTGCTTGTTGTTTATCTCGTGAGTCTTGTTTATGTGCGCAGTGCCAAATGCCTGGGCAGGGGAGGAGAGGCAGTGTCGGGAGGGGGAGGGGGAGGTGTGTGCGCGTGTGTGGTGTGCGGTGGGGTTGGTCGCACACCTCAGTCCGCCCAGACCCAGAGGCTTCCTTATGTTCACAGAGACCCAGAGACCAGGTGGAAACTTTGCTCCAAACCCTCCCCCCTGGGGGTGAGCTGAACCTGGGGATAAAATAACGTTTTATTTGATCAAATATTTAATGGGTGGGGGGGAGAAAAGTAACAGCTTATTTAAGTGCTGACAGCCTTTTTAACCAACCTCAGAAAAAAAAAAAACATGTACAGAAAAAAATTAGAACCATATTGTACAGATATATGTGACCAGCACTCCTAAAGAAATTATTAAGCAATGAGGAGACATTGAACAACGCTGTACTATAACATTTTCTGTAATGATATGAAACTGATGAAAGAGACTAAGATAATAAAAATCCTTGATCATTATGTAAAAAAAAAAAAAAAAGTTATTGTTGGGTTTCCTTTTTTTAATAAACAAAAAAAATGACTGAAAAAAGTGAAAGTGAAGTCTTATTTGGAACTGTAGAGGAGTGAATGGATCCTGAATGAACGTCTCACCTCCACTCACAACTATCACAGTCCTCGAGATAAATGTGCTCTGCACAGAAGAAACGCCTTTAAATGCGGGAAAATATGCAGATACAACTTCATTGCAGTTAATCACTGCAAAGTAAAAGAGGCTTTTACTGCCTTGCTCGCTCTCGTCCAGGAGGGTAAGCGTTTAAGAACTGGCAGGAGAAGGCCTAATGACGAAAAGAGGTTAAGCACAGAGGTGTCAGAAAGGATTAACCTAATAGAAAATACAGCAGGGAAAGAAAAAAAAAAAGCAGCAGCTTCGGGCTCCGGTGAAGATATTTGTGAGGCAGCACGAGATTAGACACTTTTTGTTCTGCTCTGCAAGGTGAAATGACAGTAGATCCCATTAGCTCGTGATGATTAATAGCGCTGTGACACGAATTTAGTTAAATTCATCTGTGTGGGATTAGTGGGAAGATGATCATAACATCAGAGTTGCCAGTGTTTTGCAATTAGTGTCATTTTATTGATTGCCGGGTAAATTCACAGTCACAAGGGATTTTCGAAATATTTTATCTCTGTGCTTCTTGGCCAGTTTTATATTTGTTCAGAGATGCGAGTGTCAAAAGGGTTAAAACTAAATAGGAGAAGAATTAATGGAGGTCTGAAGTTGAAGGGACAGTGTGAATTTCAGATGTTGCCACTCAATGAAGCGTATTTCTACAATGCATCAGTAATAAACGCTGCTTGTGCTGTGGAGTGTTTTCACGTTATACTATTTCTACATCAAAATGAAAATATGTCTTGGAAAATGACATAAATCCTACTCACTTATTTTGTCACATATTGAGTATTTATCCGTTGCATTTTAGACAGAACTGAACCAACTGAGCCATGTTATTGCTCATAATAATGACATGTATTCACTGCCAGTGAAAACATGATGTGAAATCATCAGTTACAACATACAAACTCTCTTCACTTCAGGACTACCACGGGGCGAAGAATTAAAGAAAGAGGCACAGAAAATATTGTACCTGATTATTTGTTGTAATATTTTTGTAGACCCAAGGAGGACTGTCATTTGCCAGCTAAGTGGTTTTCTAATAATAATAATCCAATAATTTTAATATTGCATCAATATCATTCACTTCAAATGTAAGAAAGACCTGCACAGCGGTCAGGTTTCATTTACACAGCATCATATTGTCATATGGCATCTTTAACACTCAACAATCAATACAACACAAAATAAACAATATTTGGATGCAAATAACCTATTTATTGCCCTTTGGGCAGTACATATGTTCACATTTGTGGCCGAGAGGGGGCGGTATGGAGCTGCAGTGTTGCCAAGGAGACGACAACACCGGCAGAGTTCCTCAGCAATGGCTACAAGTGTCCCGACGGTGGCTCCTCTCCACTCACTGCGGGGCTTAACACGGTCCGGAGAAGGCAGACAGAAACCTGAGCGCTTTTTGGGACGAAAATGACTTCTTCCTGCGACGGAACTACGCCGAAGTAATAACGGAACGATCTCTCCTTGTCCGTAATCCCCGACCCTGAGGAGGTGAGTACTCAGTCTAACGGGACCAGCTACGCAGTTAACTTGTTAGCGGTTTCTGGCTACTAAGCTAATTTCGGTGCTTTGTTACGTCCCTGGAAGTCTCATGATAGCGCAAAAACGAAAACACCATAGTTTGTGTGTGAAAGCATGTACCCAGATTGCTTTTTTGCCGTGTGCGAATCTGCTATTCGTACCGTGTGGCTTTTTTTTGGTAAGTTCCTTAAAACGGGACTTTTAAACCTCCATAATAATAATGATAAGAAGGCAAAACGCAGCGGTCTTTGCTTCACAAACTAGGTGTGTACCGTTATTCTAACTCACTTCCACTAATCTCAAACCGAGCTACAAGATAAAACATGAGCAAATCTAAGCTACTTATACGAGAATGTTTATTTCCACCCTCAGAATGTCTGCTGTTAACACATATACTTTATTCATCCACTTAGCTTGTAGTTAGTTACCAATAGCAGACATGTCTACCACCCTATGGACGTTCCAGACCTGGACAGTGAAGATGACAGACTGTTACACAGTCGGATCTAGAGTCACCTATCTGGAGGTCACCTCAGAGGACTCTGATGAGATTCCTGTTGTAAATAAACAGCTGTATGGCTGTGAAGTATTTGTGTTGGTCAAAAGATTTCACTGCTGGTTCCATTGGCGCGTTCAGGTGCACACATGCTTTCATCCTCCTTCTCCTGCCCACGGTCGCCCGTCCCGACTCAGAGCGGTTGTGGTCACTGAGCTATCTCAGGCTTAATTAAGCCCAAGGGAACAGATGGCCCTGTGGACGTCTCTGCTGTTTGTCACTCACCACTCCAACAAGTACTAAATGCTTCCAAAGGGGAGGGGTTGGGCAGCTTGGACCGAGACCTGGGGCTGGTACACATGCCAATTGTAATTAGCTGTGGGAAGTAGTTTGAAGGACTGCCATTTGTGGTTAGGTGACCCAAGTGTATGGTTTCTTTGAGCATCAATGCTTTAATCTTTTGAGTTGATGCATGTGGAAAGGAACATGTAAACTATTGTCTGTGTTGACGTGTCTGATATTAGGATGCTCGGCATAGTTATGAAGGTCCCACTGAATCCACCGTGTGGCTTTTAAACACAATATTTAATTATCTTCCTCTAAAGATGCTAATGGCTTCAAAGATACAGTTCCTAATTTTGATTTGGAGATAAGACGTTCCCATCTTACTCGGAATCAATGTCTGTATTGTCTTTATTTATTTCTAAAGGACGGGACATTTGACAACTGGTGTGACCAAATTCGGGGCTGACAAGGGGGATTACAGGTGACCGAGGGCAGAGTGAATTCCATTTTGCAAGTTAGATTAGTGGAGTGATAGATGAGCGAATGTTGGTCCAGATCAACAGTCGAACTTACGGAAAGGCTGAAAAATCTGCTCACATCAAAATACTCTGTATGTCTGAATTTAGTTAAAGTAGTCCAAATGTTTACAGTGTATACAATAGAATATCTTTCATTCATTATAGTAGTGTTCTGTGGTGAATTATGACGTGAATATTGGTTCTTATTTCCACGTGAACACATGTATTGAGTGTGTTATGATGATCCCCCGCCCCACAGCAAGGGAATGAAATCAGTGTAGCTGTACTTGTGTTTCAGGATCACAGCCCCCAGACAGAACATAAAGGACTGCATCCCGTGTTGACATGGGCCCTAATGTGAACAGTCTCATCACCGATTCCTCCTCCAGGAAGCTCTCAGTGAACTGAGGGGTCGTCTGACCTGGGTGCTGATGCGGCAGAAGAGATGATCGCGTCCCATATGAACGGTTACGTGCAAGAGCCCTCTGGTCCGGCCAAGAGCCACAGGGAGAGGGCAGTGGACTGTCCGGGCGAGGAAAGTAGCCTTGTCAGATCCCCACAGGGTACAGCCCACATGGAGAGGATTCAGTACTACCAAGAAGAAATGAGGAAGAGGAGGGAGGAGGACAGTAAGACGAAGCACGACATCGACCCCAATGCTTCGCTGAGACTCAAGAAACTCTCACAGAACCCCAAAGTAGGCATCGATAATCCCACCTTCGAGGGAAAGGAAAAGACCACCAAAGATGGATGCTCCCAGGATCCTTTTGCAGGTGAGTTGACATAAAGAGAGCAAGAACTGTTTGGGGGTCTTTAATTCAGGTCAAACAGGGGGAGGGAAGGAAGTTGTGACTTTTTCCAAAAGATCATTTCTAAACAAAAGGAAGTGAGACAAAGGCCATTGAGGCGACCAAGTGGAGGAGGGGGTCGGTGTGGTCCCGTGGCCGTCAGCCATTCATGTCCTGATCTGAGCACCAATGCCGGCAGTTGCATCTGGAAACAAAATCATGGATGGAAGAAGAAAAACAAAAAAGTCACAGTGTTTGTAGAACATTCCCTCCACAATGTTCCCACACAACAAATGTAAAGTATTTCTTTTTCAGTACATGAATCAAACATGTCTTCTCAAATGGAATGCAATTCTGAAACCATTCGCTGAGTATTGTCTCTCTTTTAGCATTTTGGTCATGTGATGAGGTGTTCTTGTAGTTTCCAGTAGTCTTCCTTTAATTATTTCAGCAGTAACAATAACAGCGTTAAAATGTACAATATACAACTTAAGTTCCTTTCTCAGCAACATGTGGATAAACACTGTTTAGTGTGTAATCTACCAGTCTATTTTTTTTTTTTTTGTCTTTTGCATTAGATTGGTTTGAAATGAAAATGTGAACAAAATGTTGGTGAACCAACGGGGAACAATTGTTTTGATCATCGATTCTATGGTTACGTAGCAGCCAAGGTGGAAAACTCTTTAACAATCAACTAACGAGTGATGGAATGTGGAGAACCGTCCAATAAACGTGTCCCCTTCTGCTTTTGATTTTAGAACATCAGAATATGAAAGACGTCATGTTAATGTTGCAAACCTACCTTGACACATCTCCAGGTCTTTATTTTCATCACGTGTCTGTCATCGTCGGTTTTGTTTCGTCCTGGTCAGAACTGGAGGAGATGCTGCAGGCTCTGAAGTGGGTGCAGAGCTGCCTGACGGATCCCCAGAGCCAGCAGGACGTGGAGCTGTTACTGCAGCTCCTCGCAAAGGACGACTTTAGGAATGCCTACACCATCTACAGCGCTGTGTCCCAGCAGATGACCAAAGTCAACCCCACCTCACCCCTCACAGTACAAGCACAGGACCTGTGCCAGGAGGTTTGTGTCATAATTCCACGCAACGCGTTCTTGTTTCCGCCTCTCAAAGCTGGAAGCAAATATCATGAGTGTGATTCAGCTGCAGGGGGAGTTAATGGAACGTTACGATGTTCGCTGGTGTCGCGGCTGTGGTCTGTGGTTGTCGACTGACAGAGCCGGAGCTCCACGTAGTGTAATGACCTTCAGGAAGTAACCGAATCAGCAAAAATAGACTCCCTTGGACTTTTATTGTTCTTTCATTCCGCAGGCGGGGCGGTCTGCGCTCGTACTCCGCTCGCCCGTTGGTGGTTTTGGACTTTGGAGTTTAGATTAAATTATGCGGGTATGTGAACAAACTCGGGGGAGTGTTAAATTCAACCAAACCGCCCAGAACACAGCCAATCCACATGTGATTGGTTTATGGCAGGAAGGATGACTTGACCAGGATACTCTGAAGGGCGTCGGTTTCTTTTTTTTTGGATGAGGTGTGATGTGTTTCAGCTGGACAGTGGGACAGTACATGACATGTTTTTGTCTCCTTCGCCCACCCGTGCACATGCCAGCTGACCGTCCTGAAACGCAGGGAACGGTAGAGAGCAGGGAAACCATCCTCCGTTTTCAGGGTCAAGAATGTCACATGACTTCCTTGCGGCGAACCACCAACCGGTCATTTTCTACCAAAGCAGAGGAATTGACTTCTGAGTCGAGCATCTGCCCAGTGGAGTGTTTTACGTTGGCCGTCACACGGAACCGCGTCCTTGTCGAGAGGCAGAAATCAGGATTCCGGCACAAGCAATATACATCCCTGACAGGCTACACCCACAACGGGATCTTCATTAGGATTAGTGTCAACCGCTGATAGGTGGAACATCAAAGCATTTCATGAAGCTCTGCAGCGCGGTGTCCCTTTCAGACGCTGGCTCGATGTATAAGTGTCAGCCTTGTTTTTTTTGATGCAACAGACTAGAGTTCACTCGGAGGGCAACACGACACACGCTCCTCCAGTCACAGTCACAGCGTCGGAGGTTTGATGGTCGAGGGGCTCCAACAACAACACAACAAGGCGGAAAGTAAATCAGTGTGTGCACTCACCCACGGGGCACGGCTCCCGAAGCGCTTAGCCACGCATAATAGTTTGAGCTGCAGTGTGTCTAAACTAAGTGGCTGTGCTGTGTGACTCTCAGATTGGCCCCTGGGTAAACTAATCTCCCAGCAGCCCTCGGTGCTGCTTGAGCGCCGCAGCACACACTGCAGGAGACGGAGGCCAGAAAAAGAAACTCCAGCAGCTTACAGCAGCGGGGGCCGCGGCGCTGCACTCCTGGGGGTGGAGGGGGGGAGTGTGTCACCTCGTTAGTCAGTGAGACCTAATCTGCAAACAGGAGGCGAAGACGAGTGTTGACAACAGCGGAAAAACCCCAAACAGACCAAAACGTTCCAAGTAGCAAACAGTAACATCTTTCCTCCAACACCAGAATAAAAGGAGGCAGGACTTAGGAAATCCTTGGATGAAACCTGTGACGTGTGGGTCTGATCTGGTCTGTGTGTTGATGTGTTCCAGTTGACCAGGACCGTGCTGCTGTGTGTCGTTTCAGGTGCAGAGGATTCTCCAGTCCAGCCAGCAGAAGGACGGTTTGGAGCTCAGGGCTCTGCTCACCAATCCACATGTCCAGGTCAGATGTCAGCTGACTTATTGTATCTCCACTCAGCTCACGGTCTGATTAACACCAGCGGGCCTCAGCTGGCAGACACAGCCCCTCAGACCACCGCGTATCTTCGATTAGAACTCCCCCAAACGCCAACTGCATGAATGATCAAATATCAAAATCTGTGTGGTGCCACCGAGTCAA
>JBBMJM010000003.1:1566009-1579103 GCA_037832705.1 Centriscus cristatus | reverse complement strand
TAAAAATATCTTAGAGCTTAAAGGGTTAATCACAAACTACATCAATGAAAGGTCAGAGGTCAGGGTTCAGTATCAGACAGGAAAACACATCGGCTCAGCAAGTCAAGGGCAGAAGGACACCCGGCTGTGAGACACCTCCGTCATGAAGGATGTGGTTTCTGTCTTGGTTTGACGTTAACTTGCTTTTTCGAAGTTGGTCGAAGAGCGTTAACACTGAGCAGCCATCTTGGAAAGGACAAGGGGAGAGAGCTTCAGGAGGAAATAAAAAATGGAAGCAGCGTTGCAGCTTTTGACCTCAGTTCAATAAAACTGAAATCCAAATCACGACGCGTCATCAGGCTGTAGAATCAGCCCAAAACCACTCTCTGACCTTTGACCCCTGCTCACAAAGGACAGATGTGTGTTCAAGGGACGTTCGCTGGCTCTTTGGTGCATGAAAACTGTCGAGTGTCTCAAGTGCCTGCTGCTGCTGCTGCTGCTGCAGCTGCTGGTTGCTAGGTTTGTCAGCTCGAGACGTCTTCTGTAAAAACACTTGTGAAGAAGGAAGAGGAGATTTTACAGTTGATGGGGATGGTCCATTGGTCAGTCAACCCCCTCCTCAGGGATTGACCTTGTGGCACAGAAAGTGGAACGGATTGTGTTTGTTCCCACGGGGTCAAATCAATGCGTCGCCCTCTAGTTTGGGGCCAAAACAAGCAAACGGACAGATACAGGTGTGACAGCGCCAGAGACCTTTCAGGTCGACCAGATGCCCTTTTTCCTGTCTGTGGGACGTTTTCTTCAAGAGCCAAAGAGCCTCGACGACGGATGGCTCCTGTCTCCTAAACGCACAGCGGGACTGAGTGGATGGCAGAGTTCAAGTCGCCTTTGATGCAAGATAGAGAAACTGATTTGGTCTGACACTGGGTATGAGTCTGAGCCGAGGGTCCAATCGAGAGCAGGTTCACGGCTGAAGATGTTCCATAGGTCAGACTCTTCACCTCACTCAGCCCCCTGCCTTGTTTCTCTGTGTCTGTGTCCGTCTGTCGTCGTACGTGCATGCTGTTTGTCTCCACGTGCGTGCGTGTGTGTCCGCGGCAGGCGCTGATGCAGGTCCATGACAGTTTGGCCGGGCAGGAGACGACGGAGGAGAGTGTGATCCAGTACCTGGGAGAAACGGTCAAACTGGTGCGGCTGGAGAAGACACGGGACACTCCACTGGTGAGAATCTGTCCCTCTGTCCTACAGAGCGACTCTGATCTAAGCTGTCTATCAATCCGTCGGACGTTGTTGTCGCTGTTGCCAGGGTGCGACAGTACGTAACGATGTGGACAGCGTGGTGGTGAGCCGAGTAGTCAGAGGTGGGGTGGCAGAGCGGAGCGGCCTCCTCAGCGAGGGAGACGAGATCTTGGAGATCAACGGCATTTCGCTCCGCGGAAAACATGTGAACGAGGTTCACGACTTGCTGGTGAGCCTCGCTACCGTTTCTACGTGTCAGACGACGTTACGGTCAAGCACTCGTGCCTTGAGAGCCAGTGGGATGTTTTTCACGGGGCCATGTTTGATTGTCATCCCTCTGTCAGCAACAAATGCACGGCACGCTCACCTTCCTCCTCATCCCGAGCTCCCAGATTAAACCTGCCCCGCACAGACAGACCGTGGTAAGTCTCTAATGTGTGCATGTGTAACAAGTGTCTGCATGCATGCAGCGCCGACCTTGACGTCGTGTTAAAAAAAAAAAAAAAAAAAAAAAACGTCCTCAGATGCACGTCCGGGCTTACTTCGACTACGACCCCTCCGACGACCCCTTCGTGCCGTGTCGGGAGCTGGGCCTCTCCTTCCAGAAGGGAGATATCCTCCACGTCATCAGCCAAGACGACCCCAACTGGTGGCAGGCGTACAGGGACGGAGACGAGGACAACCAGCCCCTGGCTGGACTGATTCCAGGTAGGACAGTAAAAGGTGTCATGGTGAACAATGACAACAGATTTGACGAAGAACATCGGAGGAGGATCGTGGAGATAATGCTGACAATGTCTGACGACACTGTGCCCAACGCTGCAAACTGCCCTCGCTAGTAAGTGAGCTGGCGCTACCTGAACCGTTCCCGACAGTAAACGCCTTCCTTCCATCTGGCACGCAGAGCAGATTAAAGCAAACACCTGAGAATTATTTCAGATTACTCTTAAACCCGGGTCAGTTGTGCCTGTAAGAAAATGAGGTTAAGCAGTGGAAATGGAAAGTTCCTCAGCAAATTCCTCCTCAGGAAAAAAAAAACAAAACTATGAATAAAAGATTTGTAAAAGTGTCTCCAGCTGCAGTCAGATCGGTGGTCCGGTCCCGGACAGCTGAACATTGTTATCTAGTCGTTTTTGTCTCTCAGGGAAGAGCTTCCAGCAACAGAGAGAGACCTTGAAGAAAACGTTACCCGACAGGAGTCGAGAGCACCAAGGTAAGAGGATCATGTAGAAACGCACAGAGTCTAGAGTTAGAATGGGATTTGCACGGATGTGCAAACTCCAATGAAAGGAAAAGTCACATTGCAATTTTTGTAATGAAATATAAACGATTCTCTAATTCAATGTGTTTGTTTCTCCAGGGAAGCTTTGGTATGTGAAGAAAAGCAAGAAACAGAGGAAGAAAAATGCATCTCCGCAGAGCAAAAACAGTAAGAGGTTATAGGAGATTGTGATATGGGAAAAAAAAAAAGTTGTGAGGTTTCTTGGGGGGGGGTTCCTTCTTCCAGCAAACTGTCCGGACTGGTTGTTGTCACAGGTCAGATTAGTCGTGTGTTGATAGACGGGATCAGAGGAACGCACCAACAGGTGCCCAGCAGGTGCCTAAAGGGCTTGAGGGAAGCTGTGGTGTTATTGGTTCACACATCGGCACACAGACAGACAAACACTCAGCTCTCCTACAACGTCTTAGCGGCTGTGGGGTTGTTGTGGTCGGCCGGTACGAAGGAGGATTCAGACACGGTAGAAAACGCTCTAATGTACTTCGCCAAATCCTTTTCCATCCCCCAAACAAAGGTCAAAGGTCAGCGCTAGCTCGCGCCAAAGCGTCAGAAGGGATTTGATGTGTCGTCGACCTCTCTCCTCAGCCTGCGATGACATCCTGACCTACGAGGAGATGTCTCTGTATCACCAGCCCGCCAACCGTAAGCGTCCCATCGCTCTGATCGGGCCGACAAACAGCGGCCACGATGAGCTGCGCCGGAGGCTTCTGTCCTTGGAGCCAGAGCAGTTTGCCGTCGCCGTTCCACGTACGTCCGCACCGAGTGAAGAAGGCCAGGAAGCAGCTGTCTTTTGTTCTTCATTGTTTTGTTTTGTTTGTATCATTTAGACACAACAAGAAGCCCGAGAATACACGAGCAAAATGGGCGTGAGTACCACTTTGTGAGTCGGCCAGGCTTCGAAACCGACTTGGCAGCAGGGAAGTTCATTGAGTCGGGGGAGTACGGGAAGAACCTGTACGGCACCAGCACCGACTCGGTCCGGCACGTCGTCAACACCGGACGCATCTGCCTCCTCTGCCTCCACACCAGGGTACCACAGAAGCCTCCTTTCTCCGCCCGGATTAGAACCATCAGAACATAATGTGATAATAATGTACCATTTTCTCTGTATGGCTTTGTCGCTCCCACAATTTCATGCTTTTCTTCCTCTCAGTCTCTGGCAGTGCTGAGATCCTCCAACCTCAAGCCCTACGTCATCTTCATCGCGCCGCCTTCTCAGGAACGACTACGCACCCTGCTGGCCACTGAGGGTAAAACACCAAAGGTACAGCACCGACGCGTGCATCACTCCGGACTCACGTGTGATCCTGTGTAGTTGTTTCAGAAATGACTCGTGTCGTTAACCTCTGCCCCCCCCACCCCCCACCCCCGCCCAGCCGGAGGAGCTGAAGGAGGTCATAGAAAAGGCTCGAGAGATGGAACAAACCTTTGGCCACTTCTTTGATGCAACCATCGTGAACATGGAGCCGGACCAGGCTTTCTACGAGCTGCGTCGGCTGATAGAGAAGCTGGACACTGAGCCGCAGTGGGTGCCCACTTCTTGGCTTTGCTAGAGGTCGAGTCAAGACAGAGGGATGCAGGGGGGGGGCAAAGGACTGTTCCTGGAGGAGTGATTGAAAATGAAGGACGGTGGTAAGTTGTCACTGGAAATTCACTCACGTTCTCCTGGTCTGCAGAGGAGGTGCGATGGTGTTGGCATGTGTCAGGGACGGACACGAGTTTCTTCTGTTTCTTTCCATCGGCGTGTCGATCTTCCTCGCTTGGAGGCTCCTCGTTGAGTTTTGTGCAAATGTCAAATATGGAATAGAAATATTTGGATCCTGTTCTCAATAGCTATTTATATGTGTAAATACAGATTTTCTAGACAAAAAGGACAAATATTTTACTCATTTATTTTGTGCGTGCGTGTGTGTAAACAACATGCCAGACAAGTACGTGTTTACCAATTCACGGAGACCAAACAGAAGCTTTAAAGTCTTCCAAAATTCATCAGTTTGCAGTTTGGAGCTCCGGTACCTGCACCAACGACAGTATTATCTTTGTTTTGTCTCGTACGCTGTGATATCAGACCTCACGCTGCTAACGACTGACCAGTGAATCATCCTGCCAGTATTGTCAGACGATGTTAGTCAAACACATCCCACAAAATCCTGTATCGTGTCTTTTCCAGGTCCTTAAATCTTGAGCACAAACTGTTGAGACGTGTTAATAAAACCAGGTAACAAATGGATTCACACCTGCAAACGGTTCTGTCTTCTTTGAACTCTGCATCGTTCCTGACTCATCCCATAGAACATAGAACATAGAACAGCACTCAGGCTGGAGTGGATTCTGCAGATACCTTTATTTGCTGACGCGTTGGGCCTCATTGACTTGCACACGGTGTATTACAGCACGGGTCACATTATTGTTTGTGGAAATGAGGTAAAAACCAGTAGACATGAGTTCAGCAGTGGGGCTGTCGTTCACAGGTACACAAACACTCCACTCGAAGCTTAAACCGCATGCAAATGGCTCGACACGCTGCAAGGAAACTGAAATATCTATACACACGGAATCCTTCTCAAATTGACGGTGTCTTAACATACATTACATCTGGATATTCCATCTTTATTCTGGATATTTGTTCACCACATGGTGACACTTTGGATCTGTACAGGGACAAATGAAAACACACAGTACTTCCAATGACGTGGAACAAAATCATCACAGACCTCTACACAAACAACAACTTCCATCACTTTTCAGGAGACGACGTGGACACGTGGCCGAGAGGCACAGAATAAATAGGGCGAGGGGCGCGCTGCAGCAGAGCACGTCACTCAAATAGCAGGTCTTCATCCGTCTCCTCCGTCAGCATGTTGGCGGGCTCTGCGATCGGACCCAGCTTGGCCAGGCGGGCGGCGATCTCCAGCTCTGTCCTTTCCCGCAGCTGCTTCTTCTTCTCCTGGATCTTCTTCAGCCTGGGGAGGGGGAGGAAGTAACGCGTTAGCCGAGCAGACGTGACGGGGGGGGGGGATTCACTGGACTTGTTTGAGAGAGTTTCACCTGTAGAACTCCTCTCGTTCCCTCTCATCCAGCTCCGTGATGATGTAGGTGAGCGTGCGGTCGATCCGGGGTATAATCACTGAAAGGTGTGAAGACCACGTGAGGTGTCGTTCACGTCCGTGTGTCGCAAATTGATAGAAAGTGTGAAATTTACCGTGCTCAATGGCGTTCACGCGACGGTTGGTGATCTTTATGGCTTCGTCCAAGGTGACAAAAGATGTCTGGGCGAAGAGAAAACAATCACTCTATCGCGTTTTCCCTCTGGTATCTGTATTTTACGTCCTCCCTGACCGCTGTAACAGCACCCCCTACCTGTAGGGAGGCCAACTCCACCAGCAGCTCCACAGCTCGAGCATAGTTCCTCTTCAGCCTGGAGAGCTGCTCTCCTCCTCTGGCCAGACCAGTCAGCTCATAACCTGAGGATCACAGACAACGAGTGAGTCCACTCACAGCCATCGCTCTAACCGTGAATAACTGGCTGAACATTGACCAAGAAGACTTACTGTCCCCGCCTTCCTGGTAGTGCTCAAACACCGGAAGAGTGACGCCTGAAGAGGAAAAAACAGCAACACATGTCTGGTCGCTGCCTCCATCACTAAACATTGATGCCTAAAGCGTTTTACGCTCACCTGCAACGTTATCTTTCTTGGCTCGGACCTTCACCTGGGCTTTGTTCACGTTCTGGATCACAGTTGTGCTGTGCACAGAATTACAGATCGGACTGAGTTCTTCTCTGGACCGCCGATGACTTCATCTTAAAATGATCTTACCTGAAGTCTCCAGCTGTGAATTTGGCCTCAGCCAAAGAGAACGCTGCCTCTCTCATCACCTCCCCCATCTTGGTCTTAGTCTGAAGACACAGAGGGTCTGGTTTATTTTTCATGTACTCACTACTAATGACGCAGTCGATTACAATGGCTCTGAAACACCGTGGGCACAGTGGGCTATCGTGTTAAAGAAACAAAAATAGTTGAACTAACTTCAATAATCTTGCGAAGGATTTGACGGAATCGCATGGATAGCGCATCCGACTTCTTCTTCAGCAGGTTGCGGCCCGTCTGAGCCCCTTTCAACCGAGCCTTCATGATGGTCTGAGCCCTGTGGACACCAACAAAACACACAATGTATTTTCGCCCAGTGGCTCCTTAGGTATTTCCACAGATTGTCCAGTGTTATCCAGCTGTCTCTGTCTTTTTTCATGGACATTCAGTATTTCCCACAGACAGGGGTCCCCATCCTGTTTCTGTGCCCCCCTTCAGCCCTCACCTCATCTCATGGATTTAAAATAATAATTATAATATGTGACTACAGATAAACTGGACGTGGACCAATGCAAGAGAAGGTTTCAGTTCATTTTGCCTCATTTTGAATTCTTTCTTACATCCTTTCCAAAAACAAATCAAAAAACCACAATATGAGCAGTGAGTGACCGCCAGCTCATGATAAAACGCGTCACATGACAACCAGGACTCTTCCTCTTTTACAGTGACAGAATTGACGCTGAAATCGTTTCAGTGCGACTGATTGTGTGTCATTCACTTGCAAATCAATGCAGACAAATGGAAATCGTGAATATTTCTACAAGTCGCACATGTTTGTGTAAAATGTAGAGACTGCATTGAATGATGTTAGCAGCAAGCTACCAAACTAGCTTCTTACATTCTGGAGGGGAAGATGTCGATCCTGTCTTTTCCAGACATCTTCTCGGTGTTTGGTCGATGGTTGAAAGCTTCGGTTCACTTCTTTCAAATTAACGAGATGTCGAAATGTCCAATATTAATTCACGCATACGAAGAGAAACTGTTGTTCGGGCCGGATTACAGGTATAGATTGAGACGATCGTCTCCTCGCGTCCGTCACGATCAGCTGGCCTCGGGTCATGTGACTAGATCTTGAGGGGCTCCGCGCATGCGCATGTCTAGGACCTTTGACTATCTCTTCCGGGTCGTAAAAATTAGCACTCCCAATTTGAGCTAACAGCTCCGGGTTCCCCTTAATTTTTTTTCCCAAAGAAAACACACTCGATCATTTAAATACACACAGTGGGTTGTTTTGTAACCACATGACACAGGTAAGTTTTCTTTTGGTTCAAGTCGACATTTAGCCGGGGAGGCAGCTGCCAGCTCACTGGCTAGCTGCTCTGTTGGCGAGCATGTGCCGCATGTGAGTGGAGCGCCGGGATGTTAGCATGGAAGCTAACGGTTTAGAAAGAGCTGCTTTGTCCGCAGCGTCATGTGTTTCTCCCAGGATACCGACGCTTTAATTTACAGTATTATTTAAAGCTACGTGTCTGGTAAATGATCACGCCAAAGTTCGACCCCTAGTACGCCCAGTTTATCTCCGTCGCATCATCCTTTCACGCCTAGCTAGGTGGCATACAACTGCTAGTGAAAACGCAACTTCACCATTTCATTTTCTCTTTCCTGTCAAGATGAGTTGGCCCAATATTTTTTAGCGATATGTTGGATTTCCCTCCTGCTTACGTTCTTGGACAATTCCCATTTTGCATCAAATGTTTGCGGGTCAGCATTTTTTTTAGATAGATCGAGGCACAATTTTTTTTAATATAAAGGAGCTTCTGTCATCATAGAACTATATACTCAGATAAGTGATGATTTTGTGTTGTATTGTCTTTAACTACCTGGATGCCACCTGTGTGAATGATGCTATTTATTGATAGAAATGAATTGGTGCAGTAGTGCTATTAGTAGGATTATTGTGCCAAATTGATCGGGAAGGTGTCATACACCCTTCAGGTCGGATACTGTGCACCCTGCACCCCATCATTTCCTGTGACCTATTATGTCACTGCTTGCTGAGGTAAGGAAAGGGCATGTGACCAATGAGCTATGAAGCAGTGGCTGGTACCATACATTCACTGAATGATCCAATTGTAGTACGCTTGCCTTTTTAAAGAATTATGGCGCGTAGAGTGGGACGAATATCAATTTATCGTACACCTGGCAATACTGGATTGGTGTGATACAGATTTTATCTGACCGACAGTGACCTGGTGAAGACTTGTACAACATCAGAGAGATCTAAATAAGTTTATAGTTCTCCATGATCAACTGCTGGAGGACTTGCCTCTTTCATGTTAATACCATGTTAATTAATGTTGATGACCCACAATGTCGCTAACGCACCTGTGTTTCTTCCTCACAGCGATGCCGGGGCTCAGCTGTCGATTTTACCAGCACCGATTCCCAGAGGTGGAGGATGTTGTGATGGTGAACGTGAGGTCCATCGCCGAGATGGGGGCATACGTTAGCCTTTTGGAATACAACAATATCGAAGGCATGATCCTCCTGAGTGAGCTGTCACGTCGACGTATCCGCTCCATCAACAAGCTCATCCGCATAGGCCGCAATGAGTGTGTGGTGGTCATCCGAGTAGATAAAGAAAAGGGTAGGTGGTGCAGGCGGATGTTAAGCATCACTGGATGGAAACATGGTCCGTGTGGAGTGTTAGAATACTCAATAGTCAGTCGGGAAAGATGTTTCTGTGTAGAAGCTCCTCCACATGTCTCCTCTGTTTTATCTCCAGGATACATCGATCTATCAAAAAGAAGAGTTTCTCCAGAGGAGGCCATCAAGTGCGAAGATAAATTCACCAAATCTAAAACTGTAAGTGCGGCTGATCATCGTGTGTTTGCTCGGTCTGGTGGTGGATGCTCCCCCCCCGCGGAGGTGACTCTTTCTACCTCTCTGATGTGAGCTCGTTTGTGCCTGAAGGTGTACAGCATCCTGCGGCACGTGGCCGAAGTGCTGGAATACAGTAAAGACGAGCAGCTAGAGAGCTTGTACCAGCGCACCGCCTGGGTCTTTGATGAGAAGTACAAGCGGCCGGGATACGGCGCGTACGACGTCTTCAAACAGGCCGTGTCGTGAGTTCTCTTTACCAACGTGTCCTCGTCCTAATGTGTGATGGTTCCATTGGACCGAGCTCACGTGACGCACCCTTCCCGCAGAGACCCTTCCATTCTGGACGGTCTGGACCTGACAGAGGAGGAGAGGAGCGTTCTGATCGACAACATCAACAGGCGGCTCACTCCGCAGGCCGTCAAGATCCGAGCAGGTGAGGGCGGGTCGCAGTTCTTCACCGCGTCACCGGTCAGAGACGCACAGGACCTTGGTTTAGTCAGATGGATCCAGATGGATCCGGTCAACCTGGTGTCGTCGCCCGTAGCTCCACGTTGAATTTCGCTGCCGTGTTTCAGGGTTTTCTTTCCGGGCTCCTTGTGTTATTCGTCATTTACTTCAAACGACAGTCACTGAAAGTGAGCAGGTGTTGTTACCGCGGCAACTACAACAAGATCAGCATCATTTTTTTCCCTCGCTTCTCCGGTCAGATATCACATGTTGAACAGTGAATTTTCTGTGCTAACGTGGAATAGCAGCTCCGAGATCAGTTGTCCAGTGTATTCTTTGTTCACCTCAGGTGTCAGCCGCTCAGAGCAGCTGAGTAGCTACGACAAGAGTTGCATCATTTTCAGCTCACTGTTTTTCGTGTCAGTTCTATTTGCTCAGCAGACAAAAAAAGTGCCCCTCCAGCGTCTCTTCTTCTCTTTTTTGGCGCAACCTATTGGCGTGGAGGCTGCACTATAGCCTGTTAACAATATTAGAACGTCATGATCTGTGAGAGTGAAAGGTCAAAAAGGTCAAATGTCCCTCCCACAGACATCGAAGTGGCGTGTTACGGCTACGAGGGCATCGACGCGGTGAAGGAAGCGCTGAGGGCCGGGCTCAGCTGCTCCACAGAGGCCATGCCCATCAAGGTAAGACATGGAACATACATACTTGTTGGTATTAAACTGCTACTTGGTGATATTACACATAAACTTAACATACAGACAGTAACATTCAATTGCGTAATTGTCCTTTTACCACCTATCAATGTTCTTGACGAATGTGACGTCTTGAACCTCACTGGTGATCGTGTCCTGTCCCTGGCAGATCAACCTGATCGCTCCACCGCGCTACGTGATGACGACGACCACGCTGGAGCGCACAGAGGGCCTGTCTGTCCTCAACCAGGCCATGGCCGCTATCAAGGAGAAGATCGAGGAGAAGAGAGGCGTCTTCAACATCCAGATGGAGGTGAACGACTCTTGGCCTCCTTCATCTTCCATAATTAGAATTCTCGGAGCTCGTCCGACGATCGGTATCAGAGGTGGATTGATTGGCAGGAAGGGGGATTTTTTTGTGGAAGTTATCTTTACCGTAAATAGTCAAACGTGACCGTCTTGTACAGCCCAAGGTGGTGACAGACACAGACGAGACGGAGCTCGCCCGGCAGCTGGAGAGGCTGGAGCGAGAGAACGCCGAGGTGGACGGAGACGACGACGCCGAGGAGATGGAGGCCAAAACCGAAGATTAGAGTTGGTCCTCCCCGGAGGCTGGGCGGAGAACCATCCAAGGATCCAAGGAGAACACGTGGACATTCGTGCCGTTACTTTCCAGCTAACAAGTTTTTACTTGGAAGAACCTGTCCGACATCAATAAAGTTCTGGAAGTTTTGACCCAACTGCATCTTTGTCAGCGACTGTAAAGATGGTCGTCAATTCATTTTCTGTGGTTTATATTATTCTAAAGTTAAACTGTTGAAGAAGAAAGCAGCTGTGTCCTGAGGACCTTTTTAAAGAATGTTAGTCGTTGTAATGTACTTTTCCTCACAAAAGGTACGACTATAGGCATTATTTCACAAAAAAACATGTGATTGTTTTTTATGAAAAGTTTTTTGAAAGTTCGTGCTATGTCTAAGCCTTATTCATCAAAAAAGTGATATATATGCACAAACTACATTTATAATGATGAATATTTGACAGACTGGGTCTGTTATATGCACAGTATAACAGATTACATATAAACAGTGGCAGAAAAGTCGTATTAAAGGTGTCTGTCACTAGAAAGTCCTGTTACAGCCTTGCGTCGTGATAAATGCTGTAGCCTAAGAGTGTATAAAAATTATTTTATTCAAACATTCACCAGTACAAAAACAAATGGAGAGCATCTTCACAACACCTTCGCTGTTCCTTGTAGTGGTTGTGAAGCGTGTGCTTTTGTGAAGTACCTGCAGAGGTGGATTTGTGGCACACTGATGTCTGTCCAATTAGCAGAGGTGGAAAGAAGAGTATAAGTAAAACTCAAAAAGTACTATTACGACTACTACTACTACTTTACAGTAGTTTTACCCTCATGCGTGCACGCGACAATCATGAGTTTTCTGAATCTGAATGATGGTGGATCTTCTGTGTGCAGAAACGATGACAAACAGGAGGGACGCCGGTCTCCTGTTTGTCTTGTTGTGTTCTGTTGATGGCTGACTACGCATGCAGTGTTTTATTTTGAAAATCAAGAGTCAAGACTGCTGGATTGTGTCTAATTTCCAGTGTGCAAAGAGTGAAACTCTCAGTGGAGCAGCTGCGACACATCGGCTTCATCCGCTGCAGTGGTTCTGGGTACATTTAGTTCCTTTTGTTTTGGTATTTTTTTAGGCTTCACTTTTTTTTTTTTTTACACAGTAAATATAGCCAAGTACAACACTCGACACAGGCTACTTTAGTAAGCGTAAAATTACATTTAAGTACCCAATACACACACACACACACACACACACACACTGGATTACAGTAAAGTGACTAATTTCTTACTTTCCACCTCTGCCAATTAACGCGCCCACGGTCAAACTGCAAACTCACACCTCAGAGAAATGTTCCTGTTAGTGCGCACGCCCACCAGAGGCTGGTGGGCTCGTACAAGAGTAAAAAAGGACAAGACGACCTCGTCTACAAACGGTGGTCCTGGATGTCGGTTTGGTCAAATGTGAGGCACACAAAAGCACACGTGCACAGTCAACACCTGCAACAGACTGAGGGAATGTGTGGCCTGAGAGAAACAGATGAGTCCAACAACTGGTGCAGAAACATAGAACAATGAACAGATGTACTGGAACACAGGCGTCGCTTTGTCTGCGACCGTTAGACTTCATAGAGAGAGAGAGAGAGAGAAAGGCGCCGACGCTCATTTCACCAGCCCGATCTTCTTCGCCTCCGTCTCATAAATGAGCAGCCGCCACATCTTCACGATGAAGACTTCAGCCTCCTCGTCGAGAACCTGCACCGAGAGAGGAAGAAAGAGAGGTTATGAACCGCTCGTTCTCACAGGAACGCTCACGTTTCTCCTAATGACTGGATTTACTGTCAGATGATTGATTTGTTGTTTTCCTTCTGACATCTACCGAGCACAGACCTCCACCCAGCAGCTTTATCTACCCTAATACCTCTAATAGTGAAACACAACCTCTGTCCCTCCAACCCCCGACCTTTGTGTTAACAGACAGACCCACTAACCACTGGCCCATAAAGACAGTCCACCGCTGCTATTGTGGAGTTCTACACACAGACGCTCCTTCAATAGATTCATGGAACATTTAGACAGAAAATACATCGAGGGATTCAAGGTGCGTTTGGAACGTCCATCAACTCAGCACAGAAGGTGACGGCAGCAAAGGGCTCGTTACTCACCATAGCAACGTCGTCCAGGATACC
>JBBMJM010000003.1:1525834-1543150 GCA_037832705.1 Centriscus cristatus | reverse complement strand
ACAGCTCAATTCAATAATAATACAAAGTCTGAATGATGCTACATCTCCACATACC
The DNA here is from genome assembly GCA_037832705.1 of Centriscus cristatus. Classification (NCBI taxonomy): domain Eukaryota; kingdom Metazoa; phylum Chordata; class Actinopteri; order Syngnathiformes; family Centriscidae; genus Centriscus; species Centriscus cristatus. The sequence goes on along the minus strand of JBBMJM010000003.1, from coordinate 1,543,095 downwards.
AACTGATTTAAATTTCCAATACTCAGGTAAACTTGACAAACATGTGACTTTCAGCAAAGAATTCCACTGATGATGATGATGATCCATAAATCTCTGACTGCCGGCTGACGGGCCCCTTGTACCCACCTCTCCAGTTCTGCGTTTCCAGGACTGGTGCCAGCGCGCTGGGAGAGAGTTCTCTGGTCATCTCGCTGGCACACTCGGTCTGTCCCTGCTGGCAGGCCACGTGCAGGGCCGTGTTCCCGTCCTGGTCCTGCAGCTCCAGACTGGCCTCCTTCTCCACCAGGCTCTTCACCACGTTTGTCAGGTTCAGGTAGGTGGCGAGGTGCAGGGGACTCTGGAGAACGACAGCTGAGTGTTTAACCGTGAAGGGATGTGATGGGCAATGAAGGACAAAAGTAAGAAATAAAGATCAGTGTGTGTGTGTGTGTGTGTGTGTGTGTGTCGACCTAGACCTCGTCTATGAACCCAGACTCATCCTAAACACCAGCACTGCTGCGGCGGTCGGTATTTTCTTTCACACAATATCTGTGCAACTCAACGTGTGGGCGTGAGGTTTATCTTGAAAACAAGTATTCTTCCTGGTAATGTCATCATATGTGAGGTCCTAAAATGACTACGGGGAGGAAATTAGCCAACCAAGATGGACGCAGCGAGAGAAGGGGGCTGACTGAGTCACCGTGTGAAGTGCTGATTCTAAACTTTGCCTCTTCTGATGTTTCCGTTTTACAAGTTCCACCAGTTCGCTCTACGTTCAGTCTGGGTCTGAGACGACTCTGGTGGGGCTGGAAGAAAACCTTCAGCTCAAGGACTCACTCTGCGGCTCCCCGTGGAACTATTTGTACAGGAGGAAGAGTCAGGGATTTTCCATTCAAAGCCTCCTATGAGCTAACGCAGAGCACCCCCACTGACTTCCCCCCGAGAGAGGCCTGCAGAGAAGCTGCAGTTTTTTCTAGAGTCCATGCCGTCCATAATTCGGACAGAAAATAACTAGAGACGCTGTGGTTTGTGCACATCGTACCTGGTACAAATTATTCTGGATGTCCAGGACATCTTTGGGGAATAGCTGGATCAGCTGTTGGGCGATGAGTTCCTCCTCGTGGATGATGGCTAAGTGCAGGATTCTACCGAGGAGAAAAGAGAAAGAAGTGAAGTCAACAGACCGTAAACGACACCTCACACATTTCTACATATTCATTTAAAAAAAATACACAAGCTTAGCAGACTGAACAACACTCAGTTGCAGTCCAGAAATTTAAAAAAATATATGTATATATACATATATATATGTATTGAGAAGAGATGTGTCACAGGAGGAGGGACATGAGGTTTATTCTAGAACACCTAGAGTGTGAGTGTAAAATAGAAAGCAAAGGCACACTAACATCAAACCCTGAGTGGGAAGTTGTAGGGCAGTTGTGTGCAGAAAGCAGGAAATGGAACCCAGACTCGGGGCTTAATTTAGACTGAAGCAGAACAACACAGAGGGCTTCAAAAATCCAGATTTCATGCATTTTAACAGGCCGAGGCAGACGTCCACGTCATTTATCAACACACCTGCTGGGCTTTTGTCTTATTCATAGTTTCAGCCCAGCGGTGACACATAGGTATTTCAGAGCAAATACGCACGAGATTAAATGTCACACAGCCAAAACGACGCAGACGTGTAGGATCAAACCTCTCACCGCCAAGTGCACATCTGTGTGTGACAAGTTACGTCCAACCCGTCGCTGTCCCAGTCATATATCACCATAAATGATGTCTAAAACGCACGTCACAGACGAAAAATTCAGTAGAATCTGTTTATTAAGAAAAAAAGAACAACTAATAATGCAACATCCGACGAAGAAAATATCAGTTCAGACTGATGAAAACATGTCTTTTTTTTTTCTTTTTTTTTCATCATCAGGTTTCAGTGGAGGGAAGTTCCAGAGAGTCCTTCACAATCAACAACTGGACTCGACCTTTTTTTTTTTTTCAGCAGCTGATATGCCGAGAACATTACAAGAAGTCCTAGCGCTCTCCTGAGAAACATTCCTGAACAGGATCGATGTGTGATGAACACACGGAACTGGAGCGATACTGAGTGTTTGCTCCTGAATTCAAGATAATTAAGAACCTGAACTTTGTAATAGTGTTTGTGCACAGACTGCTGTGGGGGGCAGAGACGATCACGTAACATGTAACATGTAACTAGTTCAAACATTTTTATTTATCTCTCTTTGTGACTGTTGCGGACTGGAGGCCATCGGGGCAGGTTTGACAGAAAGGTCACGTGGTGCCGTTTAGGGAGGAAAATGACCTTAACCGGTCACTAAAAAACGTCAGTTGATTCTTTTAAGGCTGTTGCGGTCATTGTGGTTGCTACATTTCAGTAACTCAGCATCTGACCGGCATGAATCACTTAAAAAAACGATGAAACACGACACAATTTCCTGAAAATCAGAACAATCTGTCAGCAGTGGCCCGAGCTGTATATTGAGAAAGGTGACAAAATGTGTAACAATTGACCTGCTATAGATATTAAGCTGTTTATATTTGGCTCATTTTAGTTAGTTATTTCCAAAAAAGTGTGTGTGTCAGGGGGGAAGCTGCACTAAAACAATGTGTGCGATGATGATAATGCACACAGGATGGACATCAATCTGTTTAGTCTCATGTATAATGTCATGACTGGACGATGTAAATGTCTGCTGACTAGTGAATCCGCCCTGAAATCATCTTCCTGGTTAGACTGGGACAATCAGAAAAATCCCATGATGGAAAATGGGTGTTTGCGTGATTCTCAGAAAGTTCCCCCCTCGCATGCTTCAGGGTTTGAGAGTGAGACCACGTGGCCCCAACAATCAGCCGGCAGGAAGTGCAAAGAACTCACACACACACTGCAACACTTGATGCTGTAACAGCGTAGATGGCAGGTTTTACACTGGTGTGTGTGTGTGAAGAGACAATGGTCTTTTTTCCAGTGTCACGGTGATGACAAAGCAAACATTTTACACGGACTGATGTGGACGACAGTGTGTGTGAAGCTTCAGGTATTCGGAAAAACTACAGTTTCACTGACTCAAACCGAGAAGTAAAGAGCAGCAAACAGACGCTGCAGCTGGTAACCAAATGACATAGTAGAGGTCACAAACCCCCTAAATGTCCTAAAAACAAAAATAAAATAAAAAAAACGCAGGAAAACTGCTGCAAGAAAATTTAGGGATCCACCAATTGAAAATAAAAATAATAAGAAATGAGCCTAATAGAGAATGTTCTGTCCTGATGAACAAGTTTCTCGGATATAAAAGCCACACTGACAGCATGTGCTTTGTCTGTGTTGCTTGGGGAAGTCCAGACCTATCTGTTTCACTTCTGTTTTCTCATGTAGCAGCCTCACAGCGATCTGTCCGCATTCATGACACGCACAAAGTTCAATACAATCACACATGAAATCCCCCTCGACCGAACTGCATCACTGGAAAAACTACAACAGAAATTCGATGTGCGCTACACAAACGCTGTTGTTTTGTCACGTCCAACTGGAAAGAACATCACAGGAGAGTTCTGTAATTACATAGGTTTACTGGTAGAGGAGGAAAGCGTATAGTTCTCACATCCACCGAAGGACTGAAAAACTCATCGTTTTTTAACAACTGATGGCATTTTATGGACCAGTCAATTGAACACGTCAATTAATATGTTAAAGACTCTAATAACTGCTCTTGTCATATAGTTTGGGGCATATTCTGTAATTCTGTGTGTGTTTTTAAAAATATATCAAATATAGTAGGAGACAGGGAGACACAAATCTGGGTCTCCTGGATCTTCTTCTTGGGCTGAAAGAAACAGTTCAGCTTTTGATGAGAATCTGATCAGCAGGTTTTGCAGCCAGAAAACAACCACCTTCTTGGAGATAATGATAGTGACAGGAGCACGTTGGTTATCAATCAATGCTAATGTTGCCTGTAAAAGCTAGTTAGCCGTGAAGCTAATTAGCCAGCTGTTGCCCCAGGGACCACTTGAAATGCTTTCATCTAGTGTGGATGTAAATGAAATTCAGCTGAGCCATGTAGCATGTAGCAATGTGCTAATGGTGGTGGTGGTGGTGGGGGATACAAACCGCCCCATCCGCCCTGACTGTGTAGCTACGGCCCTGCTACTGAGAGGGGAACGTCCATGTTGACGTTCTCCCTCGGTGTGCACCTTTGTCCGTTTTCCACAGTGAAAATCAACAGAAACTTACGTGTCTCCGTCCTCTGTGATGGTTGTGATCAGGCTGTTTTCCTGCTCGGACAGTCCGGAGCTCTGCACTGGCTCCACGGCGCTAGCGAGTGTGCAGCCCTCAACGATTTCTGACAGGCTCTCCACCGTGAGGGACGACGAGCCGTACGCCGAATCCAGACGCTCCTCCACGGAGGAAAACTTGTCCCTCGGCCCGCTAAAGTCGGCGCTCGGCTCTCGTGGCTCCTCTGACTTCAACATGGAGCGGTAAGAGTCAATACCCGAGTCTGTGCGGTTGTCCTCCAGCAAGTCATCTTTCGTACAGTCGCCGCTCGACATGGCGGCCGCCTGGCTGGGTTTCCCCCTCCGCCTCCTTCAACTGAACGGCTGCGAACGGGTGTTGCCGCCGCTCGGTGCTCGGTAGTGAGACCGGGCGGACTAAGAGTACCGCAAGCCGACACCCGCACACACCAGCGCTCCTTTGTGAAAACACCCGCCTCTGCGTTTCATGCCACTAGTTTTGAAATCTTACGGACCCGTTCGGCGGCTCGCTACGTTCATTCCAGCCGACGTGAAAGCCGCGTGAAAGACCTGGAGGTCGGTCCGGACGGTAACGACATGCGCTCCGGGCGGAGGGCTGACGGGCGACGGCGAACGAGCCGACACATGAACCAGAAGTTGTTGTTGTCACGCGGGGAATCCCCGGTGCGCGAGAGTACGTGCACGCACGCGCACGCCTCCTTGAATGAAACTGTTGTCAGGTTGAAACAGGAAGAGACTGGATTTTCAAAATAAATCGTACGAGTTACGCGCAGGTGGGTGACTTCAACAATCGAGTGGACAAACTTGAGTCGTTGTTGAGTGTTTCGCCCTTTAACAATGACATACAAACACTGGTGTCCCACTGATGTGAAATAATCACCGAAGCACGATAAATGTTTTACTTAAAGTCTCACCTTTTAGTATTAGAAGTTTACTTTGAAGAAAACGAAACGCGGGTCACATGACTAGGACTAATACTTTTTTATTTTTTTTAATTCTATAACTTTAACGTTTGAATTGACAACGATCCCAAAATGAGTCGAAATGCAATGGATTTAAATTGTAAATAAAAGCACTGCCCCTTGCAAACTGAAAAAAACTATAAATATGACGCCGTTTTATCTCAGTTATTTTGTAATCTCCTCAACAACTACTCTACTAATCATGTAATCACATACAGTGTTGATTGTGAAAGCATACTGACTTATATACTTAAATGAAACCAGATATTACCAGAAACAGATAAGTGTGAAAATGAAGTGTTTGTTGTTGGACAATGACAAATCAAAACGTGCATGACCTTTGGAATCAGTCCAAGGAAACGTCTCAAGTCTGGTAATAATCTAAACTTCCTTATGGGAAGTTGGCTGAAAGGGTATTTTTCAGCTGCACACCTACACACGTCCCTGGATGATGTCTGTGAAAATAGAGGGGAAATTTCCTTCCACAATTTGATGTGACTGATACCAGCTTATCTTATCTGTATCCCACTGGACGAACAGTGACAACACAGCTCCGTGATTCTCAGACAAGTTTCACATGACAGTTTCACACAAATTAAACCCATTGTATGATGCAATACTGACTGACATCAAATTCTCAGATGTACAGTTCTGGTGAATGAATAACAATGAAGGCTTCTCCGTTAAACTTTGGTTCCACATGTGACCCACCTCCATCACGTTGGACATTTCCAGGTATTATGTTTTCGTTTTAAGATGGTCTGTCGTAGTTCACTGTGAATGTTGGGAAGAACATTCTGACCTCTCGAAAGTTCAGGACAAAAACATCTGCTGTGCCTTGTTTCCTGTTCTATCTTGAAGATGCTTATTATGGTTTGGCCTTTAGAGGGCTCACTCACACAGCATCCTCGAGTAGCCCAGAGTCATCATAAATGGAGGCGATAAAACAATAGTGACAGTAAGGAACCGAACTTCACTGCTGCCAAGACGCACCATCTGCTTCCGTGCCTACTTCTGTTGTGTTTACTTACTTCAGCTCGTGCCAGCAGTGGAGTCCAATGAGGGCTATGATAAAGACCCGTTTGCCAGGGTGAGGCAAGGTGAAGGTTAAGGAACCCTACCTGTAAAGCACTAAAAGAACAACATACATATTATTCATAGGAAAACATTTGAAATTAATTCATATTTTTAAATTGTCTTCAGTGTGGTGAAAAGAACAAATATACATTTAGTTTCTCTTTGTCTGGCACAAGTTGGTCTGTAAATCAAGTAAATTCCAACAACACTGAGTCTGATCTCTTGTGCATATAATAATATAATTATTAACAATAATGCTGATAATAGTTATAATAATAAAGGAAAAAAATAAATATGAATAAAAGACTTAAAAGATACATGCAAAATCTTAAATATCACATGTGGCGCAGCGAACGCGTGCTGGGTCCATATCCCAGGGGACGATGGATCGAAGTCATCGACTGTTACTGTTTTCTTTTAATTGTCACAATCCGATAAAATTGATCATATACATATGCTTTTTTTTTTTTTACTCTGGAATCAACACTGACTGTCACTGTTGTGTCTGTGTTTTTGCTGAAAGCTGAGTTCACTGTGGAATTTTATCCTGCAACGCCGATGATCTGTCCATGTCAACAAAGCAGTGCAGCTCCAAAGATGCAGGAGATGGGTGGTGGGTGGGTTCCTCCGCACAGCGCCGCCTCTGCATGCCAGTGTGTGTGTGTGTGTGTATTTACATCGTGGTGTGAGGTGGTTCACATGTGCCGCTGTCTGTCTCCTTTGTCCTGCTTCCTGCAGGCAGAGCTGCTGCCGTCTCTCCTCTGCAGCGTTGCATCCCTTGCAGCAATTTTCACTCATTCATTTCACCACATTCAGGCTTTTTTGCGCGTTTTTCTAATCCTCTCCAATGCAAAATGATCGGATTCCCGTAGTTCTGGACCCGTCTGCCCACCTGGATCATCTCCTGCGCGTTTCCCTTCGGGTCGGGCGGTTGTGCTGTGGATGATGCGCAGAGGTATCCTCCGTGTGTTTATGTCTCGTCTCGATTCGGAAACCCCCCACCCCAGAGGAAGCTCCATGCTCCGGTTCGTGTACCGTTGTCACCATGTCCCCAGCATCAGCTGCAACGGCCAGTGAAAGCAGCACCACCACCAGCACCAGCATCCCCGAGGAGGAGCCGGACAGCCCCAGAGCGGAGGTGAGCATCCAGCGGAGGCCTGCCTGTGCTTGCCTGCTCTTCCATGCACAGAAGGCTAATAAACCCTGGTGTTGGTGGGATTTGCATTGGATGTGATACAAGAATAATCAGATTTAGGAGATTGGGAGGAGGGGTCGATGTCCTCTGAAGTCCTGAATGAGTCTGCTGTGATCATGTTGTATTAATGTCCTCGTGCATTATTCATATGTGAAGACTTTCTCCTGGTGAAGTGGTTTCCAAACGAGGCTGAAGAGTCTCTGGAGAGTCCTCTACCAATTAGAAAATATCATCACTGTGAAAGCTTGGGATGGTTCTTATCTTTGTTTATGGAAAAATATCGCTGCTGCACACATGATGTTGAATCTGTGAAAGGGATTTGATATGTATCCTCCCGTCGCTTCCAAGGAGCACTGATTTCTACACATCCTCCAACCCCGGCAGCATCGGTCAAGCTGCATATCCATTACACAAGAGGATTTTTATGTAACATAGTTGTTCATATTAATGTCAAGAGAGACCCCATGAGTGAAGAGGCAGCTCGTCCAACTGTCATGAAGCTTCTCCAGCTTCTCCTCGTCATCCAAATGCTTCTTTTCAACTTTGAGACGCTGCGAATCATTATCAGACACCAACTGTTGTGACTACAGCTTGTGAAATGAAGTAGTTGATCGGGCGGCGAAGTGGCCAACTCAAGTCATCAGACGTCCCTGCTTTGATGCTCAGTGACGGTGTGAAAAGGTCCTCGAGCAGGACGCTTGAAGCTCGAATTGCTCCTCACATATCATCGTCACAGTCGAGTACCTCAACATAGCAACACGTGTGGATCCAGTCTGCTGATGTGAAATCTGTGCTGAGATTGTATTTGTTGTGACAGAATCTCGCCACTCACCCAGTGAAATCAAAGACAGCTCTTTTCTCGTGCACTTCATCCTCCCTGTGGCCGTGAAGTGCAACACGAGCCACAGTCTGTGTCATGTTGTATTGATTGCAGCTGTTGATGAGCGTGTACAGGAAACCAGTGAGTAAACACTCCCTTTGCAGTGGGCTCGGCTCGTTTGGGAGCTTCAATGTTAACCCTCGTGCCTCGTGGGGGGTGGGGTGGGGGGGGTGTTCGTCATGGCTCGGTAAGGGACCTGGGGACCATGTGACCAAGGTGAGGCGGTTATTTATGGAAAGCATGTATTATTTATTCTCGCCTGTCACTCGAAGAGCACGCATCTGACATGTTCAAGTCAATAGATCGATGCCCTGATGCTGCTCGTTGTGGTCACGCCTATGCAGAGTTTGGGATGATGTAGGAGACAGATGGAGATGATCAACTCAATGTGCTGCGTCTATAGACGTTTTCATCATACACAGCCTCTGCCTGTGTATGACGCCTTGTGCGTCTCTTTTTTTAATGTATTTTTTATTTTTTTGTTTTAAACCATCCTTCCTGAGGCTTTTGAACCTCTGCCAATTTTTGCGTGGCAGCCTTCCCAAGCAGCATGTGTGCATCTCCTGATCCAAGCACCGGGGCTCGCTGCTCCCCTGAGGTGATAAAGGATGGCACCGGCTTTATGCCGCAGAGTCAAAGGGCTGCTATGTCAGCCCGGCTTCGCAATAAATATGGGGTCTAACCTTGAGCTCACATACAGGATGACCTAAGATGCATATAGACATGGTGGCCCTGCACCGTACACGTGCACATCCGCACACGCTGAACAGAAGCGCTCTCTGCTGACACGCCCTTCACATGTGAACCCGATTGACTGAGTGAGTGTTTTGATCATAATAAGTTCAGACCGAGACATGTGCAACTGGCTCACAGCTCATGCATAAACCATGTAAAAGCACTTACAACGCAGAATATGCTCCTAAATATTTGATACCGACGGGCCGTTTCTGGCTGCAGATATTTAGGTCATACCTGATTAACGGTTCTGCTTACGTTTCCTCGTGCTTTGCAAATGAAGAAGAATTCCATCTTACGACATCGTCCATAAACGCAACTTCCTTTGTTGTCTCTCGTCCTCTGTTGCAGCAGCGACCTCAGAAACAGTCCCTGATTAAATCCTTATGTCAAGAAACCCACTGGAAATGCCTGCTGCTGTCCCTGCTGATGTACGGCTGCGTCGGGGCCGTGGCCTGGTGCCAGGTGACCAAGGTCACGCGCCTCTCCTTCGACAGCGCTTACAAGGGAAAGTCCATGATGTACCACGACAGCCCCTGCTCCAACGGCTACATCTACATCCCCCTGGCCTTCCTGGTCATGCTCTACGTGGTCTACCTGGTGGAGTGCTGGCACTGCTACACCAGGAACGAGCTGCAGTACAAGGTGGACGTGGACAGCGTGGCGGAGCGCATGCAGCGGATGACGCAGGCCACTCCGTGCATCTGGTGGAAGGCCATCAGCTACCACTATGTCAGGAGGACGCGGCAGGTGACGCGCTACCGCAACGGAGACGCCTACACCACCACGCAGGTCTACCACGAGAGAGTCAACACCCACGTGGCTGAGGCCGAGTTTGACTACGGGAACTGTGGGGTGAAGGACATCTCAAAGCTCCTGCTGGGCCTGGAGGGCTTCCCCATCACCAGGCTCAGGTTCACCAAGTGCTTTAGCTTTGCTAACGTGGAGTCTGAAAACTCCTACCTGACCCAGCGGGCCAGGTTCTTCACGGAGAACGAAGGCCTGGATGACTACATGGAGGCCCGCGAGGGGATGCACCTGAAGAATGTAGACTTTAAAGAATACATGATTGCCTTTCTGGACCCTAATCACCTTCCCTGGTATGCTTCCAATTCCACCTTCTGGACGGCAGCTGCTTTCACCCTTTCCTGGCCTCTGCGGGTGCTGACCGAGTACCGCACCGCCTTCGTCCATTATCATGTGGAGAAGCTATTTGGCTTTGACTACGTGCCCGCGACACCTTCCGAGGAGCGTCCCTACTGCAGACACATCCCGCGAGTCAACACGATCGACAGCACGGAGCTCGAGTGGCACATCCGCTCCAACCAGCAGCTGGTGCCCAGCTACTCGGAGGCCGTACTCATGGATCTGGCCCAGCTCTCGGGGAGCAGCTGCAACAACTACTCCGTCTGCAGTGGCTACCGGCAGAACTGTGAGCGCTGCCACCGCGCCATCAGCAGCTCCTCCATTTTTTCCCGGAGCGCCCTCAGCATCTGCAACACCGGGAGCCCCCGCATCCCCTTCAGCGCCAGCCGCTTCTCCCTAGGTCGGCTGTACGGTTCCAGGCGGAGCTGTCTGTGGAGGAGCAGCGGGAGCCTGAACGATCCCTCCTGCCCCACAGAGAGCACGCGCTGTCTGTCAGGCCAACAGAGCAGTGACGAGAGCCCGCCCGCCTACCAGGACGCCATGTACTTCCCTGTGCTCATTGTACATAACAATGAAGGCTGCCTCAACCACGATCATCGCTCTCTGCACAGAAACGGCTCATGTGTCGAGACGTCTCTATGACCCACGGCCCTCGGCGGGGGATGTGACGACATGGGGGGGGGGCTGAGAAACCCTACTAAAACGAGATATGACAGAGCTTCTGCAGATACCGAAGAAAGAAGTCCTTCCACGCAGATGTTTGATGCTTTGTATTGTACATGACACATTTGTAGACCTCACTGTTTGCACGAGCTGATGTTTGGACTCGCTGACAGCTTGAAAACGCCAAAAAAAAAAGAACGGATGTTTGAATATGAAAGGATGGGTTTTTCTCTCCGCGTCAAAGCATAGTTGGACAAATTTGAAATATTTACATCTTCAGTGAGACAATTTGATGCTTTTACTTTCTCATTGAAAAATGGTATGAAATAAACGTCTGAGACAAATGCTGAAGCGACACGTAAGCTGAGCGGCTTTTGTTTGCGACGACTTGACACTCGTAGAGTTGGTAAATGTAGTCAGCGCGGTGAGGAGTACTTGAGTGAGCAGCATCTTCGTCATGACTACAAACTGTACATTCTGCAGAACGCTGACGACACCCTAACGACAAAAACACTCGTTCCAGTCACAGACCGTCGGCTGCTTCCAACCTCAAAGCTCCTGTTAATTTCATATTTGGCAATACGTTCAATTCAGCCTACCTCTTTATTTAAGTGCCTCGCAGTCCACTGTTCAGCATGAGCTGCCATTGCCGACGCAAACAGCTTTACACGTGACAGCACAGACGATCCAGCACATCCTCACCCACATCCACCGCCCTGTGTTTACATGACAGTTCTGTCCATTTTCTGTTGTTTTAGGTGCTTATGGTCTGACAAATATTTTTTTTTTTTTTTTTTGTCGTCCTTGTAATGTTCTGCAGCTCTTGTATAGCCGGCCGCCGCTGCTGCCGCTGCTGCTGCTGCGTATCAGAGAGACAGCCAGGGAGTTGGCCATCAAAGACACTTAAAATAGGCAGAGCCCTGGATTCACTACTGATAGTGTCAGACGTAATAAAATAACGGGAATGCTTTACAGAACCAAAAGGAAACACTTCTTCTTCTGCTGTATCTTAGTCGTGGTGGGTTCTGTGCACAGCTCAGCCACACTCACCAACAAATGTACTTTGGAAGCTTTTAGAATTTTAAATCAACCACGATTCTTCCTGAAATGGAAGAAAACCTGCAGATATTTATTTTTTCTCAAACCAGCATTCATCAGCTTGTGTTACTTCCTGTTTAGACTCTGCCTGCACATTGTGATGATTGAATACTCACAGCCGTCCATGTGTCTGGCAGATCTTTAGGACAAACATCTATCAAACCTTCAATCTCATTGAACAAACGTCAGTTTACGCATCCACCAGTCCTGTGTGTTTCCTCCTAGTCCATCTATGCAACCCCTTCGACTCAGGATAGGATTCAGGACAAGAGGTCCTCTTGTAACAACGTCCTCTGTCCTCGTCTTTTTCACTCCAGCATCACTTCAGACAGCTGTTATACCCACATCTCTATGCAGCCATCAGCTGCCGAATAGCTGGGTCATTTCAAAACAAGGGGTTTGCAACCACAGGCTCCGAATCAGACTCGGCAAACTGCATTTCTAAGGTTCCCGCTGGATGTAATGGAGGGAGCTCTGATGTGGACAACCAGGCTTTGCTCGCACCAGCTGTATGAGAAGAGCAAGGGGGGAACCTGCTTTGTGGAAACGTAAGGTAGCATTGATCAGGCAATATAGTGTACAGTGTGTACTCCATAGTAACATAGTATAGAGACATAGACGATCTTTGTGCATGTACGTAGGATTTCTGTTGGTTACAATGAAGCATATATACAAAAACTAGCGATAGTAGTATTAATACAGCTTAGAATGACTGGAAAATAACGTAGGCAACTAAACCGGCATTACACTGTTATTTTTCTATGTTTTGTAATTTGTGGTACTTGACACTGAAATCAAAGGTAAATATGTTTGCCATTCCTCCATTGACCTCGTTTATTTTGCAGCCATCTGACAGTAGTTCAGAGGTTGGGGGGGGGTATCTGTTGGTATTCTTAGGGATTCAACAACCTTCTGCTTTCCATCGACCTACAGGTGGCGACTGAGTGCCAAAGAAAGGTGAAAATGTTCCAAGAGGTGTCGGGAAGAAACAGGATTCCAAATGCTTTGGAATATTTGTTAAGACATCAAGCACAACACCCACAATTTGTTTTGGTCAATTCAAATTCAACTGAACACCTCACAGCGATGACCCTAACAACCTTCCTGGGTCACTGGTGGCACACTTTAAAATGTCTTTCTCTCCAGCGTTGGTCAGCACAAACCACTGACATCATCACATGCTTTTGCTCACATTAGCCGACAAGTAATCCAGTCGGCTCCATTGTGATAGCAGTAATATGAAAAACACAAAAATCTGTTTACATGTGCAATGTTTACTCAACAGCTGACATATATGGATCTGTTTTTCCGTCCAATACCGTATTAGTGAGGTTGCTGCCATTATCTATCCTGAACCCTTTATTCTATATGTAATAATATGTATATTATTACTATATGCATATAATGGTAATAATAATATGTATATTATTATGACTGCTGTAATAAGTTTCAGTCCGAAATGTCTCTTTTTTTTTACATTTTATATGCTGACTGTTGTGAAGGCGGAGAGGATGTGGACCATTAATAAAACACGACATCTGAAAGAATTGTAGGATGTGGATCTTAGATGAATGTGTCACAAGCTGTAGCATACGGTTATTGTATACTGTATATATAGTAAGTGCAAAATGTAAGTGGTTTAAAAAGTTGAAAAATAATAAAAAAAGGATCTGATCTTGTGAAAAGGACGTATTATTTGACAGATACTTACTGAAGAGGGAATTCATTGCAGGGAATAAACGAGGTGCACTGACCCTTGTATATTAAAACATATTCAAATGTGAGCACAGAGCATGTCACAGAAACATTCCAGACAGTGTTGTATGTCTTTGCTGTGACAATTTGGACTCTTGACACATCACCACACATCTCACAGGCACACATGCACATGGATGCATCCACTTTTTAAGATCTTCTTTGGCAGCCGACATGTCGAGTCTTTTTGGAAATGTTACAAAATTGCAGAAACAACATTAATCAATAATATGAACTAGACACTGAACAGGACAGTATATTCAATAAACCCAGTACTCACTAAACTGTCTGTCAAAATCGATTGTCAGATTATTCCCTTAAAACCCTGCAAACCATACAGAAGCTCCATTGACATTTACCACAGACGACATAAGTGTGTACATGTTTGGAAACTTTATTTTTATTGTCAACAACTGTTTTTTTACGTGATCCTGCCAACAGTCACACAGACACATACTATTGTTGGCAGAAGTGGAAAAAGTATGAATATACTGTTCTCAAGTAAAAATTACTAATAGTATTCATGTACGGAAATGTACTTTAATTAAAGTTATTTAGTTTGGAGGTGTAACCACTGGACCACTGTGTCATGCCCTGTTTGCTTTTCACCGCGTTTCGTTCTTTTTTTTTTTCTTTTTTCAGTGTAGTTTATTAGAAGACATTTCACCACTCATCCAAAAGCTTCTTCAGTTCTGACCAGTGAGTCCAGATGGATTTTGTTACTTTCCATCCCTGTAACGATTGCAGGGATGAGCTAGTTAAAAAGAGCTTTGCAGTGCAGACAGATCTACTTCTCGATGACGTCCTGAGCTCCTTTCTTTTGTTCCAAGCTCTGATTGGTCCAAACTACCTGTTTGATGAGGGCAGTGCTCGACTCCTCAATGTCCGTCAGTTGGACGTCGCACTGCGTGATGTGCGTGTTGTGAGACACCGCCTCCTGCAGAGATTTACCTCCATCCTGCAGACACACACACACACAGGGTCTGAAACATTTTCTATTTTTGTGTCGGGCAGATGAAGGTCAACGATATTGACGCTGCATTTTCTGCTGTGTGGGTGATTTTTGATCCTCTGCAGTGTGTGTCACAGCCACAAAACACAAAAAAGAAACAACCTCTCAGGGGTCAACTCGGCATTCTATCACTGCATGTAAATTTCATACATTTTGTCTCTTTACTTGATAGATTGACAAGAAAGTTGGAGAAAATAAGTGTTTGAAAGTGCCAGTTTTAAATTAGTCGTCCCCACATGTTGGAATATTTTTATCCATGCCTTGTCCGTGGCTCCTAGTGTCCAAACATTTTGGTCCAACTATGTGGTTCAGTGAATATAGCTCATGAGACCACAGCTGGCGAGTGCGCTTGCCTACGATTTAACTCACGAGCATTTGGGTGAAAGAACTCGTCAGCGCAAGCGTATGTACGAATGAAATCCGCCTGACAGACCGAGGCCGCGACCACAAAGAAGCGTTCTAAATACAGAATCGTCTCCAGAAACGTGTGCGCCCACGAAAACAAAACAAAACAAAAAACATTACATCTGCCAGGCCTGTGAGTGGCGCTGTCACACAGCCACGGAAACAGACCAAAGCCAGAGAAGAAGACGTGGAGCGTTGGTACGGGCAAAACATCTATTAGATAAAAACCGGAAGGCGACTTGGTGAAAACCGTTGAAAACAGTTTCTTTTTTTTCTTAAACGTTCTTCCATTCTTCTCACTTACCACACCGAGCGAGTTGCAGGAGAGGTTGAGGCTCCTCAGGGTTTCATTCTGAAGCAGGACTTCGGACAGCAAAAAGACAGTGGGCTCCCTCACCCCACAGGCTCCCAGGTGCAGGTGGAGTAAGGTCTTGTTCTTCAGCAGCGCTTTGCAAATCGCCCGACCCCCCCGGTCCCCCAAACGGTTCAGACGCAAGCTGAGGGACACGAGGGTGGAGTTCTTGGCCAGGGCGTGGCCGATGGCTTTGGCTCCCATGGTCTGGATATTGTTGTCACTCAGATTGAGAACCTCCAGTTTGCTCTTGCCGAGCAGTTTGCTGATGGCCAATGCGCCGCGGTCCCCGATCAGGTTGTGGGCGAAGCTGAGCTCCTTCAGGGAGGGGTGGTCCAGGAGGTGTTTCACCAGCACCCGGCAATGGTTGTCCTTGATGTGGCTTTCATGGAGCCGTAGTATCTGAGGAACCAGCACACCATGAAGGTTACGCAGATGTACCGTGTCGAAGACTAGGGGCAGTGACACATAAATACATGGAGCCGAAACATGAAAAATGTTGCTGCATCTATTATTTCTTTGTTAATTCCTAAGCCATGTCCTCCTGACGTCTAATTTGTGTGACTGATTCAAATATGTGACTTATTTTTGCAGCGGCCGAAGGCCCTGCTGTCGTCTCCTTCATGTAAACAGCGCGTGTATTCAATGCTCGGGATGTGCCAACAACCATTTTATGACATTTGTGTAAATGATGTCGGCATGGAAGTTGGAAAAACATGTTAAAATATGACGAACAACGCTCCAAACTCAGTGGGGTGCAAGGGAGCAGCGTCACGAGGACTTTCGGTGTTTACCTTCAGTGTCGTACAGCTTTTAAGGACCTTGGCGAGCGCCAGACAGTCTTTGTCGGTCATCTCAAACATTGTCCACTCGAAGTTCATGCCACACTGATTGACCCTGTACACCAGCTGGAGCTCTTCCAGGCTGCTGAGCTGGTGGAGCAGGATGCTGAAGTCAAAGTGGTCTATGGCGGGGGGGTCGTAGTCGGTGTCGCTCGACGAGTCTGGGTCATGGTCGTCTTCCCACTGGGGCTCCTTGATCGGTGGGAGAAGCTGGGTGATCTCCAGCCTCTTGACATAATCCTTACAAAGAGGAACCATGTCCAGAACCGTCGTTGGGTCGGTCACAGTCGGAATGAACAGCTCAATGATGTTTTCCAGGTGCTTCTCAAAGAACATCCGCTTCCAGCTGTCGCCATAATGAGAAATGTCACAAATGGCCCAGCGCTGCTCACAGCACCGCCGCCAGTAGACGCCGTCGCCAAGCAGGTTGGCGGTGACACGCAGGGGCAGGGACGGAGACAGCAGCTCCTCCACACGGTCCTTCTGGCTGGCGGGCAGCTCCTCATAGATGGGGTTCTCTGGAACAGGATTAGGTTTCATGCGTTAGTAAACTCTTAGTTTGCCCTGAACCAATAACACAGACGAGGGCACAGACATACCCTCAAAGTTGTTCACGATGTTCTGCAGGCAGAGTTGTGATAAAGTGGGCACAAGGGCCAAGTACCAGTCAGGATCCTCAGCGATGATCCTCCTGCAGGAGTCCTGGGCTCCAGAGAGACTGGCCTTCGTCATTCTAAGGAAGAACGGGGACGTTGTAGGACGTCATGTTGTGTTTACATGTTCATTGGTAGGAAATTAAGATATATATATAATTTAAACACACACACACACACACACACACACACACACACACACACACACACACACACACACACACACATATATATATAT
>JBBMJM010000003.1:1515017-1525734 GCA_037832705.1 Centriscus cristatus | reverse complement strand
ATTTGATGTGTACGGCTGTTTCTCCTGATGTCATTTTAAAGTTACATCAGTTCCGCGTTTTGTTGTTGTTATTATTATTATCTTCAAATATGATGCATGTGCTGTTTTTGGAGCTGGATCGGTGTGTTTGGCTCAGCTCATCACATTCACGGCACGTTCTCATGCCGGTTTCCTCAATGAATGGGGCCGTGAATGATTCCTCCTCTCCAGCCTGCTGTGTTTGAAGGATGACAATGGCAGGAGCAGCCGGAGCCTGCCGGGGCTCTTTACATAATATGCCAGCATGACATTGTGGAGATCAAAAGGAAATGCCACCCTTATTTTTGCACCCTGACTTTCCCGTTTGGTGTGTGTGTGTGTGTGTGTGTGTGTGTGTGTGTGTGTAACTGCAGCAATGTCTTGATGCAGTATTTTTTTTTATGTCTAGTTTAAAAGCTGTGGATCAGACAGACCAGTTTTCAAAAGGAAAAGTCAATAGACTTTCAAAACTCTATTGACTCTCAAAAGACTGATGATGTCACTGTTTGTTGTCAGCCATCAGTCTGTCACACACTCGATGGGTGTTGCCACTACTAATATTTGGCCTCAGCAGCAGCTGCGTGGGGATCAAACAGACGTTCTCTTCTATTCATTCATTCGTTCTTCGAGTTAAATCTCCTTTATTCGTCCTCGTGTCAAACCTTCTGTCTCTGTCCCCCGCAGAGCGGCGTGTTGAGTTCTCCGTAAACGTCCAGCCCTCGGTCTCCCCATGCCTCCATCTCCTCTTGACGACAGAATTGTGGTGGCGCTGCCCAGGCCGATCCGACCTCAGGAACTCCAGCTGCGCTTGGACACCAGCTACCTGGACTCTATTGCCTCGACCAACAGCGACAAGACAGTGATCAGCGCCACCGTGGTGAAGATTCGGGCGACGGCCAATCTTGTAACGTATATGCCCTCATCCAAGGGCTCCACGCGCTCGTTGTCGTGTGGATGCAGCAGTGCCAGCTGCTGCTCGGTGACTACCTATGAGAAGGACAGCCAGAGCCTGAGCCACAGTCAGGTGAGTGCCAGCAGCCCCAACCTCAGCTATGCCGGGCCCCCCACGCCAATGGTCAGCAATCATGAGACATTAAGCGCCTCCAGTCTCGCCCTGGGCCCGGCCAAGGCTCTGTCCGCTGTGAGAGTCATCCACCCCACTGAGCTGGCGAAGCGGATGACCTGCTGCCCCATGGGCCACCCCGTCGGGCCCGTGCCCGTCATCATTGACTGCCGGCCCTTCATCGAGTACAACAAGAGCCACATCCGGGGGGCGGTGCACATCAACTGCTCGGACAAGATCAGCCGCCGGCGACTGCAGCAGGGCAAGATCACTGTGCTGGACCTCATCTCCTGCCGCGAGGGCAAAGACTCTTTCAAGGGCATCTTCTCCAAAGAGATTGTAGTTTACGATGAGAGCACCGCCGACCCCCACAGGCTGATGTCCTCGCAGCCGCTCCATGTGGTCCTGGAGTCGCTGAGGAGGGAGGGCAAGGACCCCGTGATCCTCAAAGGTGAGTGTTTTCACAGAGACTTTAAAAAGAAATAACAAGCTGCGGCTCCGGGGGCAGTAAATCGTGTTAGACGTCTGAGAGGAACGTGCGATGGAACCACTGATTCAGGGGCTTTGCGCCAAGATAAACTGATATGAAACTAGCGGGGTTGCATAACAGCGGTCCGTGTTTGCAGAAAGCCTGTTAACTTTGACCTTTATTGTTTTGGTCAGCTGACCTCGCCTGTCAGCACACGGGCTTTAGTTGTATCATGCTGCGGCAGTGCAGTGGTTCCAGGACAGCGGCTTTCTGCTTTTTTTTTTCATCATGCCAAGACACTAAACATACGCACACGGCGGCTTTTCAATAAAACACGTACTCGCCGCCTTGCAGGAAGTGTGAAGGAGCTGTTGGTAAATAAGGCAGCAGTTCCTGAGTCGTTGCCATGTTTTTCTGTCTTTGATGCTTGTGTGAGGCGGCGTGTTGTGTTGGGGGCTGGGCTGTGTCTTCTGAATGCCTTCCAGTCACCCTGCTGTAAGACCCCCCCCCTCTCTCTCTCCTCTACACCCCCCTGCGTGATGTCTCATGGTCAAGGCTTCTCTTCAGTGCTGCATCAGAGTCTGTCTGAGGCTCTTGGGGAGGAACAGGCAGCCTGTCGCGCTCTTTTATGTTCATTTCTCCGACAACGGCCCAGCATCTCCTCATATCAGACGAGACAAATATCTGCCTCGGTCCCGCACGCAGGCAGGCTACATCCTCCTGAAAGATGAAATGAGTTAGACAAAAAAAGTCCAATTATATGATTCCACAAATCTCAAACAGGTAAAAAAACGTGTCTATTAAAAATCAGTTTGGTCTGACTGACATTACATAGTTTAAATTCCTTTGAAATCCAATGACATTAGAACTGATTTCTCAACGTGATGGCAACACACCGCCTCGGTCGTAACAAATCCACCTCTCGATTGTGTCACGACCGCTTTCGATTGTTCCATTTGTCTTCCCCGACACACACACACACACACACACACACACATGAGCAGCCTCTGGACTCGCCTGCAGCTCCGAGGCAGACATGCTATCGATGCCTCGATGGCTGTGATGTTGCAGCTGAAGAGCAGGCAGCTTTTAATCACTAGACTAGATTTATGTAGATTTAATTAACCCAAAGGGATTATATCCCGGAATTTATCACTTTTCATTGCAGTGCGTTCGAACCTTTTGCCTCTTTCAGCCTGATTCTGTCTCGCTGCTCTCGTCAACATGTATGCGAACGGCAACCTGATCTAGGAGTCGGACCTGAGTCGTCGTCCAGCAGCACGACAGCTTCACGTGTCACAAAACGCTAGTTTGGTTAGGGTGTTTACATATGTACAACACAGCAGGTAATCATAGTCTCCAGTCCGCATGTCGTACTTAGACGGAAGAAGAAACCTGGGAGGGGAATTTCTTCTTCCATGTATCTGTTGGGCGGCTGGCAGCATCCTCAGCATCCATGTCCCTTAACTCCTCCAGCCATTGGAAGAACTTACACTGTTTCACATTGCTATGACTGTAGTACACACACTGAAAACCCTACCAGAACATTTAAGGTCTTCAACATTATGTCATGAAATCAATGGCGGTAACTAAGGCACAAGATGTTGTAGATGTGAAGAGAGATGAATCATTTAAATAGTCTTAATAGATGTGAAACCAGAATAATGGAGCTGTGGAAAAGTTCCTTCCAGTGGAAAGTCCCCTGGTGTCACGGACCCTAAACACATCTCTCTTTCTCTTTTCACTGGCGTGACTCTTTACCGTGACGGTTGGTTCGCCATTAGCGCGGGTTCGTGTCTTTGTTCTCAGTCAACAGTCTTATCATGATGGAGATAATGTCTGACAGTTGACGGGAGATCCCCCACCTGCTCAGCCGTAAGAGGAAGTTTTCAAGGCTGTCCAATGACCTCACAGCGCGTGATGTCAACTGGTGCACCCTGAACAATACGTGAACTGATCAAATGCGGGTGACATGTGCTCTTTGAGCCGAGGGGGGGGGGGCGGGGGGGGGACTTGGGACGGTGTTAACACAGGCGACAGGTGCAAACTGGTTATTTGCAGAAGTGCAAATGTCCAGTGGGAACATATGGGACATTTGGTACATGTGGGTTACGACACTGAAACGTTAAATGTGTCATGTGTCTGCTGAAATCATTGCGTCGTTATTATTTGTCTGCTATTTAAATATAACGGAGATTTATGGCAAATAAGGCAAATTTGAATAGTAAGTAGTGATTTTTCGGCCTCATTTGACGTCTCTGATGCAAGAAAACATGGCAAAGGAGGAGGAGGGATGCTGACGTCACAGTGTCTGGAAGTGACAAACTTGTGTGTGCGTGTAGTTAAATTACAGTTACTCATAGAAAATGTCATGATTACAGTTTTAGTTACATCTGAACGGCAAAAAACTTGGTTTGTATGTTTGATCAAGATTTGTTTGGGGTTAGTTGTGTCCTGATTCACCTTGTAAATGAATCATACTGATGTGAATCGATGTGGTTTGACAGTGTTGATACTGTTTGACATTTCAAACACCGACACACATTCATTCGACACTTCGACAAGTCGCTAGTCACATGACTCTGATAAAGTCACTGTAATGGTTACGTCACTGTCACGTTTGAAACAGAGTAAACCTCCCTACGCTGCACGTTTTATTAAAATATGTCAGTCACACACACACACACACACACACACACACCTGATTGACATGAACAATCTCTGTGGAGCTGACAACGAGCTGCTGATTTGAATCAGGTGTGACATGTCAAACACGCGGGGCATGAGTCCCCGAGGACCGTACTGTACTGTACCTCACACCCAACAGCGTCTGCACGGCCGTTTTTCTTCTTTCTCACTCCAGAACACAAGAGCATCACACACACACACACAGAGTGCGTTTTAAAGCCACGACGGACGAGTTCCTGCCGAATCACAAACAGACAGTAATCTACCAAATAAGACACAGCAAGACTTTGACTGCACCTGAATGTGACCGTGGTGAATCTCATCAGCCACATTTATAACGTAGTGTTACTAATCTAATCTAATGTATGACCAGGAGACAAATAGAAGCATGGGTTCATCTGTTTTTATCCCACAAAGGTCCATGGGAGTTGAAGTTTAACCTCCCCGCTGTGGTACCTCCAGGTTTCAGACAACATTACCTGCCATGTTGGCTGAAAACTTCCTACAGTGGAGCCCTATGTCACACTCATAGTTCCGCATCTGCGTCACTCTTCATGGAATCCTGACACTGTTTAGATCAGGGGTCTCCAACGCGGTGCCCGCGGGCACTCGGTAGCCCGCAGGGACCTCATGAAGGGCCCGCAGGCCTGTTCTAAAAATAGCGCTGTGGTCATTTGCAAACAATATGATCACAGAAACTGAGAGAAATAACATTTATCAGGGTGGAACTTTAGTAATTCGACATTGTTAAATCACTGTTGATGATTTATCATGATTGTAATTCAAATGAAACGGTGCCGTTTTGTTATTTTCAGAAGTGTGAATCAAACTGTAGCTCTTTGGATAAAGGAGGACCACTGTAGGAGCTCGCAGCTTCAAACAGGCTGGAGACCCCTGGTTTAGATTGTTACAGTTATGTTTTTGTTCCTTTTCTTGCACGTCAAGCTACGCTGCACCCTCCACTGTAGGTCACACCCTAGGTCACACCCTAGGTCAGAGGTCAGACGCATGAATCCAAGACTTAAAAAAGGACATAAATGCTGATTCTATCTAATTGTTTGTTGAACTTTTGTTTGACATGTCTGTCAAACAAACCACACCACGTCATTAAATCCACCCGTCTGTTCGCAGGAGGCCTTAGCTGCTTCAGGCAGAGCCACGAGAACCTGTGTGAGCACTCGCTGCATCTTCGCGAAGGCTCGGACCCGGGCGCGGCCGCCGGCCTGACGGGGGCGCTACCTCACTCCCTGCCCTCAACCCCGGACATAGAGAACGCGGAGCTGACGCCCATCCTGCCCTTCCTGTACCTGGGCAACGAGCACGACGCCCAGGACCTCCACCTGCTGCAGCGCCTGAACATCGGCTACGTCCTCAACGTGACCACCCACCTGCCGCTCTTCCACTTCAACACGGGGCTCTTTGTCTACAAGCGTCTGCCGGCCACCGACAGCAACAAGCAGAACCTGCGCCAGTACTTTGAGGAGGCCTTTGAGTTCATCGGTAGGAAAACCTCCACGGCTTGAAGTCAGTTTGGGGAAATTCATATCATCGTTTTTATATGAGTAAAATAAAAAAGTATCTTTTATTCCTCAGCAACACTTTTTAAAGAAATGTATTATCAGTCTAATTCAAGTTTAAAATGCACATTTTTGAAGAACATGCTAGTTTCAACAATGCACCTGCACAATAAGTCGAACGGTGTCTGATCGTGTCGTGTGGGTGACAGCTGGACTTCCCCCTGAGTGAACAGAGCCGTTCTTATTTTTCTGCTCCCGCAGAGGAAGCACACCAAGCAGGTATGGGCCTTCTGATCCACTGCCAGGCCGGCGTGTCTCGCTCAGCCACCATCGTCATCGCCTACTTGATGAAGCACACCTGGATGACCATGACGGACACCTACAAGTTTGTCAAGACCCGGAGGCCCATCATCTCCCCAAACCTCAACTTCATGGGCCAGTTGTTGGAGTTTGAGGAGGACCTCAACAACGGAATCACGCCACGGATCCTCACGCCAAAGCTCACCGGTGTGGAGACCATCGTCTAAACGCTCACTCGGGCTTGCTCTCGCCGTTTTTTTTTTCTTCTTTTTTTTTTTCCCCAGATTTGGCGCGTGAATCTCCTCATGCTCATCTCGGACCGTCTGGGGTGCCGACGCTCTGGGTCAGTGGTGATGAGAAATGCCAAAAATCCCTACTGTTTGGACCTGGCCGGCGTCCCGGAGGCGAGGACAAGTCAGAGAGAGTGAGAGCAAGCGGTATGTCGGATGTGTTGGACTGCGGTGGAGCGACTGCAAGTGGAAAGAAAATCGGTTTGGATGCGGAGTTTAGACGCACTCGTGGGGCAATTTACAGACCGGAGCGGTGCTAGAGGCTCCCGCTGCGGCGCGCCGTCGACGTCTGCAGACCCGACGCGATGGGAGCAGCTGCGGTCGTGCCTGTCAAACACGAAAAAAAAAACAAAAAAATAAAAAGCTGAAGACATGTTTGGTGTGTTAATGTTGTTCTATTTTTCTACAGGGGTTTATGGGAGTGACCGTGACGAGCCCCCCTCGGCTCACTGTGCAATAATTTCAGAGTGGAACGCGACTGAGATCTTGTCTGTACATATCGGTAAAGAAACATTTCCAGCTCTTTGCTGAATGTTGTTGGTTTGTTTTTTCGAGTCATTGACGGTAATGTTCAGTTTTGTTTATGATACAAACAGTTACACTGTCATATTTCTAAGAATAGAGTTCTCTTCTTTCTTTTTTTTCCGACAAAACCCCAAATCCTATTTCGCGTTCGTTTACTTCGGTCCTCCTACTCTCCTCCTACATTCACATGACGCATATATTTTTTAGCAATATTGAAAGATAAATATATATTTCCAGACAGCCAGAACTATTTTGTATGCATGGCTGCTGGCGGAAGGAGAAATCCCATGTGAACACTGTAAAACAGGGCTACCAGCAGACCCTACGGGGCAGAGGAGTTTCACTGCCTGCGCTTCTTGTCTCTGTTGGCTCCGCTTTGTTCATCCATCAGCTGTTGTTACGTCACCATGTGTGACTGCGTCGTTTGTTAACGCCCCGCGTTCTGGAGGCTTTTTTTTCCCCCCCCATAGCAGAGCAGAGGTACAGTCTTCAAACGGAACACCCACCCCCACCCTCGCTCTCGCTCTATCGTGACCCTCGTGTTGTCGACACTAAGCTACAGTTACATGAGCACTTCTGCCTGGTGTAGGCAAGCGCCGCTGTCACATCCTGTTCCAGTGCCTCTATCAATGCCTTAATTCATGTGTCACCACTGGGCCTGCGCATGCTACATCACGTGCAGACGAAGGTTGTACGAGCTCCAAGCTGCTCTCCTGGTCCATGTAACATCTACATAGAGGAAGACACTTTGTTGGCGACCTCTAAGGAGGATTTCTGCTCGATTTCCTGGTCATGATGCGGAATTGGTGCATTCAGAGACGCTTAAAAGCCTCACGGTAAAAATGCTCATGATGTAACTGACTATTTACTGGCATGTGACACAGAAACTGCCTGCTAGTGTAAATTCAGCGCAGTTAAGTAAGTGTAATGTACAAGTACATCCTCATTCTCTCACGTGAACATACTCACAAAAATGGGATCCAGTGAGGACGTATCTCAATGTCTAAAGGTGAAAGACACACAACCTTTGTCATGAAATCGGCTAAATGTCTAGCTGTGGAACCTGCGTAGACATGAAGAAAAACAGTTGAAAGCAGTCACTGGGTTCCATTTTCATCATTTACTCATGACAACTTCAGATTTCAGAACTTCCATGACTTTTTTGACCTTAGTCATGACTGTACAAACCCTGGAAGTTCATATATATATATATAATTGATCGTCTGTGATCGAAAACAAGCACAGGGCTAACACCATCACGGTCAATTTTTTTTTTTTTTTCCCCAACGTCCTCAGCTCAAAGTCCAGTCGACGCGAAGATGGAGAATGTTTTCACAGCACTGTGCCAACAGCGAGGCTTGTACAACCCAAACACGTTCACAAATCCTTCCTGCGAATTCATGCTATGCAAATGAAATTGTAACCGGTTTCCTGAGACACTTTAATGACAGTGTGCAGCCCGGAGGCAGAAGTATGTCGTGTGTCCGGTGTCGACTGGTGCTCTACGATGCATTTGAACACGGGTTGCGGGTGTGAAGTCACCGTTCATGTTTCATGATTTGCAAAAAACAACAAAAAAACAACAGAAAACCACCATCTGAGCCAGTGTTGTTTTGGAATAATGTACCTTTTCGTCTGCTCTGCTGGTTCCTGCAGCAGCGCGTGACTTTTTGTAATGTAACGACCTAATCGGTTGAACACTGTTGTGCTGTTGATGTTCGGAAACAAAGCACGCCGCGTGCGCCTGGACTGTGCGGGACTGTCAGCCCTCCCCCCGCGCCGCTCCTTCCGTGGAGGTCAGAGTCTGACCGACGGCTCGGGGAGGCGGCAGCTCCTCTGCTTCTGGGAAACGGGGGGTTTGTGAACTCTTTTAGGAGTCGCAGACGTGGAACCGGCTTGGCTCTACAGTTTCTCTGTATCTGTTTCTCCTCGTGTCTGTATTCAAGTCAGTATATACATATATCTATTTTCTTTGTATGCATACGTTCATGACTATTTTTGCACTGACCTATGGACAGATGGATTTATTTTTTTCCCCACAAAGGGTGCTATTATAACGGAGGCCTTCTCCCACACCTTTTTGCATGACTTGCTCAAAATTCCTCAACTCGTCTGGTCTCCTACTCTTGTACAACTGAAGCACTGTAATTTTGTAATCTCTACTTGTGAGCTTTGAAATAAAAAAAATAAAAAGGGAGGCTTCAAAGTTTGAGTCGGTGTCCTCGAAGTTTGTTTCCTCTCGTCATCGCGCTGCAGCCTGTCAGCTGATTTTACAGCAAAAAACACTTTGTACTTTTAAACAAATGGACGTTTAAGCACCACCTGAGGGAACATGGTGTTTTGGGGTTTTTTTGCTCAGAGTCTCTGGCTCCAGATTGAATTTACTGTACTGAAACAAAATCCACGCCTGAAAGTTGGTTTATTTGTTGTTGTTTTTCTTTTTTTTTCCTCGGAGGACACTTCAGAACGGTAATTTACAAAGCAAGAAAAGAGCAGGAAATACTCATTTCTGGACTCGGTCGTAAATAAAACGTATTCCTGCGGCCTCCGAGTGATTTACACGTGTAATTAAAACGATCATGCAGTCAAAATAAAGTCTTGAGTAAAGGAAAGAGACATCGGTGTGTTGACATTTCAACATTCGCTGGCGTTTACAGCCACAGTTGGGAATTATCTGTGCTCCCCTCCACTGAACCATGTGTCACGTAGCTGCGGGAGTTAAGAGTCTATATTTACAACTGTACCGTCGACTGCCTCGGAGCTAGTGAGGAAGGGTTGGTGGGGGCGGGGGGGGGCGGGTGACCCAAGGGTCAACATCTCGCCATAGGAACATGCACAAAAATAGTTTTTAGAGTTGTTTCTAATTACGAGTGATGAGCGCCCCGCCTCATTAATCCTTTCCTATCAGCACCGGGCAGGCGGGCAGCACCAGAATAGTCCTGATGTCTGTGCTGCCGCACGTTGCTCTCCAGCCGGCCCTGCATGGACGTATTAGGCAAAGCAGGACAGAGAGGAGGACCCGAAACACACACACACACACACACACAAACAGGTGCACGTCCACGTCAGTGAGGGCGCTCAGAGGAGGCGGTGAGTTAAAGCAGAGGATCTCTGAGCCGCTGGTTCTCATCACAGCCGGTCCCTTTGTCACAGGGAGATGCACTCACACGGCATCGCGCAACGCTTTCAGGCAGTGCCTCCGCAGCAACGCTTTGCACTCACAACTCATACATAATATAATGCTCCGGCTTGGGTTGAGGATGCAAAGTACGTTTCTGAGCGTGGAAAAATGCAGAAAGGCCAGAGTTGGAAGCTGCAAAGTTTAGTTCACAAAGATGATGGATCGTTGCTATAAAAAAGGGAAAAAAAAGGAAATTCATGACTTGGGCCACACGTTAGATTGTACGAGATCCAGGCACAGAGACGTGTTAATGCTCCGGCTCAACACCACCCGATCAGTGTAGGAAACATTGTGGCTAGACTGAGTTTGTCATTAGTCACATCTCATGGAGAGTGTCGTCTGACTCAATGTGAGGGTAGTGGTTCTGATTTTAGTGGAAATGTATGTTTTGTTCTGGGCGACACTGAACATCGGTGGTCTGGAGAAAGTAGGGGCGGTTAAATAATGTCATCACAGTGATATTTAAGTATTTGTAATGTAATCAGAGGGACCAAACCAGTATTTTCCCATCTGGTGCTGCTTTTTTATTTACTGTTGTACTAATGTTGGGATACAAATCTGGATACTAGCTTGCAAGTGTATGTGTCTCATGGAAAGGTGGAAATTCCAAGTTACAGCACTGTTATTTGCTGTGACGTATGCGCCATCTGTGTGTGTGTGTGTGTG
>JBBMJM010000003.1:1477057-1492565 GCA_037832705.1 Centriscus cristatus | reverse complement strand
ACACACACACACACACCTTCTCCAGACGACATGCAATGACTCAACCTACGTACTACTCTGACTTTGCCAAAACAAATGATTTAAGCTCCTAACAAATCCTCCCTGCAGATCCTGTACCACAGTACCAATTCAGCCGTAGAGGTGTTGCTCCCGGCGGGCGGGGGGTCATTTAAATGGCATATGAATCTCACTCCTGTTTATATGTGACATCTGTGTGGTGGGCGCTCCTTCAGCCCGATGGATTTTGGCTCCTGGAGCTTTCAGCCAAAGACTCTGAGCTGTTCCTCACGCTGGAGACAAGGTCGAGGAAGTAACGTCAGATCTGTTATGGCACTCTTGTAATTATTTGGACCCTGGAGGAGAACCTTTTCCTCCGCCTTGGCTACTGCACCCCCCCAACCCTCCCGCCCCCGCCCCGACTCATCATTCTTGATTTAATCCACTTTATTTTGTCAATGTTCCTGTTTATTAAGTCACAGTGGGATGAAATTATCTCTCTGTGTTACCAATTTATGACGGATTTCCATTTTCCACAAGGAATTCCTAGAAGCACAGAATTCCGCTCCTGGTTAGGTTGGATCAAGAATGTACCAGTAGTAGGTTATTCATCGTTTGTCTAACCGTATCATTTTCACACCACTGAGCAAGCGTCTGTCCAGGACAAACAGATTATGATAATGACAAAGATCTTCTATCATGTTACTTTCATGAAGAGGTGAATGCGAGTCCCGACCCTAATGAGAGTATCAGGGAAATTTAAAAGAGCTGTTCAAACAATATACATATATTCAGAATGCATGGAAAAAAAAAAAAGAAGTGAAGCCAGTGTTATTTTATCCAATAAATCTCCCACGAGGAGCTCGGAGGGGGAGAAGGGCTGATTTTATAATCCAGTGAATGAACAGCAGAGGTCCGCCGCTCCGTCAGACGTGTTGTCGGTCGGAGGAGTTGACACGTGTCCGTTTGAACGGGCGTCTGCAGAGGTTACTGAACCCAGGAGTTATGTGATAATTGAGACTGAAGCGAATGCAGCCGGCCGATGTGACAGCGTGGCAGGTTTATTACAGCAGCGAACCGAGGGGCGCTGATGAAGAACTTATCTGCAGCCGTGGTACTAAATGTGTCCTGTCGCTCACAGGTCATTAGTCAGTGAGGGGAAACACCGAGCAGACACGGTTCAGTTTAAATATGTTCCCTTTTAATTTGTTAAATTTTTTATTGTAGAAGTTTTTCCAAAAAAAGCTTTCAAATCAGTGTAGCAACTCTCAGGAACAGCTGGACCTTTACTTGTTAACATTTTCTACATTTTCACTCTGCATTCATCTAAAAAGACTAAACCTTTAACCCGACTAACTCTATAAAACCTTTTACTTTCGAACGTGTTCAGCAGCGTTTTCTTGCAGATACATAACAGACCAACATGGCATAACACACACACATGATGTGATGTGTGTGTTTGCAGATACACAGTGAGTGTTTATCTGTCTGCACAAGTCACCCATGAGACAGGATGTGCGTGTCTCTTCTAGTCACCTCAGCTCAGAAAAATACAGCTGAAAAACACTTACAGTAAGAAAAGTGAGCGTCGTGACTGTGCAATATGTTATCGCTCATCGCAAGCGGCCCGCTGTTTTCTTTCTCTCCATCTTCTGCCGTGTCCCTCCATTACTCTCTCCCTCCCTCACTCCATCAAATGCCGTGCATTCCTCTTTGTTTGCTCATGCTCGGCCCTCCCTGTGGATCCTGGGCCTGACTTTCCCAAAGCTGATATTAATATCACAGGCCATTGTAATGGAGTTATTTTCATGGAAGCCCTGGAGGAAGTCACGTGGCTGTGATTAGTCCCCCGAGGGCCCCGAGTCTCCATTAAGCTCGTTGTTTTAACTCCCATAACCATCAATGAAGTGGAAAAGCTGAGGAAGTAGCTATCACTCCAGCCGGCCGGGGTGTTTTCTGAGCACCTATTTTGTTAATGGGGCCAGAATATTTTCCCTCTGTCTTTTTCAGGAGGGGAATTATTCTTAAACTGTGGCTCGCAGAAAGAGCCTACACATGTGCAGCGTTTACAGCGACCCACCTCCATTAAGATTGATAGCGATGGGATCTGGTGGTTAACACACTGTTTAAGCTGGGAGGAAAAAAAAGGGGGAAAAAACAACATGAGGAAAAGCACAAGGACTCACACACACTCACCAACTACACGCAAGGGTGAGCTCCAATGCATCTGCCATCAGGAAGACAACTTGAGTTAAGATGGAAAAAAAAAAAGTGCACTGGAATACATTGACTCTGTCAAGTTACTACTTAAACACACATGACTGGGGCAAGACGAGGCTGCTGCGTGTACGCTTCCTCTCATAATTCTGTTCACCTCTCTTCTTGACCTAAAAGCCACTGGGCCACTTCCAAGGAAACAGGAAGAGCTGGGCCAGTGAGACAGCTTTCAGATGGACGATGGCGGATACCCACCATGTTCAGAGGCTCTTCTGCTCTCTGCAGCACCGAAATGTAACACCCCCCCCCCCCCCCAACATGAGCCTCATGCTTGTCCAAACCACATTTTTCAGCTCATGATCGCAAGCCCAAATAACAACTGACCTTAAATCATTGAAAGTTGAGTTTCTGGCAAAATCAGTCAATGTTATTTTTCTGTATATATTTTTTGTAGCCAGTAGATATTGTAGCGACACAAATACCAAAATACCAACCAATGTCATCTGCCTCAATAACAACCTACCAGAAATTATCAGAAAAATAGAAACATGAGTTCCTGACTATCTTCTTTTTTTTTTTTTTTTAATAGTCAGTTTTAGCATGTGATTGCTTTTTCAGACGTGGTGTGATGATTTTTACTTGGTGAACTTAAGAAGTTGCATGTAGGAACACAAAACAGTTCTTAACCTCTAACTACAAAAATAAATGTCTGCTTTTTACTAAAATGGACCACAGGACGCCGGAATCACTGACGACATCTATCATCTGATTGTTTGACTCACGGACCCTCATGACAACCGCTTTTATATGCTTACAAATAAATCTGGCACTTTCTTTCTCCTATTCTACAATATGCAAATTCCAAGTTGGCCCCGCATCTTGCAGATGCACGATGACTGAGACCTTCCATTCACTCACATCTGCATGTCATCCAGAATGATGTCAGCGATTCCCATCACTTTCCCTTATTAATGTCAGCTCCACGTCGAGCGCCGGGCTACATAAACACCCGCACACATGTTAATAATGCACACGCAGCAAGACTCTGCGCGGGCCCCATCTGACCCGTGCGTGTTAAACTGACACACATATAATACACTTTGTTCCTGACGCCGTTTGGTTCCGACCGGTCGGGGGAAATGGAAGATCCACATGGAACAAGTGACACTGCAGCCCTCTGCTTTTCCCCAGCCACCGAGACCAGAGGAGGCCGAGCGGCCCACTGCACATTAACTGGAACAGGTGCAGTGAGCGGAGGCTTGTTTTTCTTCATTGGCTCCTCAGGAAATCATAAAGCAAATATATTGCTGGAGGACGGTTTTCGGGGTGCCCTGTGAGCAAACTGAGAGGGGAAATGGATCAACGAGTGGCCGCCGGGGACAGTAAATCAACAGGCTAAAAGGAGAGCTGAATGTACTGTGAAGGCCCCAGGAGCCCAACCCAAGGCCGGGGCCTCTGTCAGTCAGGACCTGGTGTTAATGTCAAAGCCAGCTGGACCCAGCAGCGCATGGCTGGAAGGAAACGATTGAGCTGTCCATGTCAGTCGCCAGTGCACCACTAGAGGCCATCGTGTCACAACCGAGCATTATGGGCAACTTCAAGAATTTTTTTTCCCCCCTTCAGATTCTCCTCTGTATGTATTTCTATGGCTCAGATGTGGAAAAAAAATCGTATGTTGGCCATCAGTATAAAACCTCTGCCAGAGTTAAAGGCTAACAAAGTCATGTAGGAGCTGAAAAATGTCGACCCGTTTCCACGCACTCTCTGGCTAATAGGTCATCGCTAATTGATTTGTCCTGCCTGTTTCAACTCCGGCAAAGTCTCCCTGCCAAACGCCTCAGCGCGCACAAATGTCTTACTGGCCGGAACAACATTTTCTCTCTCTCTCTCTCTGCTACTGCACTTGACTCCATCACTGTCAGGCAGGAGCATGTGTTGCTCCTTGCCTGCCGCCCCCTCCCCCACCCCACCCCACCTCCCGTCCCCGCCCACCACTTCCACCGCCGCCCCATGTCCGATGCCACACACACACTCAGCGAGACCTTTACTCTCAGCTAGTTTACAAATTAGAGCAGCTGAAGTTTACAGCTACTTCATAAGGCCGCCGCTGCCAGGGGGAGGCCGGCGCAGGCTGGTCACCTTGTGAATGGGGCATTATGAGGAGCCGCAGACGCAGGCTGGTCCGGCTCGATTTGCCTGATTGAGTGTTTCAACACATCATATACGGAAACAGCTGTACTACAAATTAGTGTGTTCTATGTGACATTGACAAATGTGCTGCTTGGAAGCCCAAAGCTCTCGATTCTTGCCCACCTTCCCCGCCCCAACACCTCAACACCAAACTCTCTCTCTCTCTTTCTCTCTCACACACACACACACACACACACCGCTCACCAGAGGAGGCTGATCGGAGGTTTTGTGTGGGACCACACCGCTTAATCATCTATCTGTCATTCTACTTTTTCGTGCCAAAGTACAAACGCAGATCATCGTGCGACTCAATATCTGTCTTTGAGAGATGGCTGATAAATTTCAAGTGACCCAGCATGAAATAAACAGATTTGACTCATGCTGGCGGATGAAGAAAATCTATGTAACTATGTCATTCATGACACAACGTTTCATAATGTAGAGGCAAGTTAATTAAACTGAGAGTTTAACCTTCTGGGTGTTAAACTGGAAGAAAGTTTTGACTTGTTTCTTGCAACAGAGGTGGATTCCGCAACTTTCTAGTGATCCGTTGCCCCCTACTGGATTGGAGTGTGACATGGGTTCACTTGTCGGGACTGTAGCTGGGGTTACCTAACCCTACAACGGAATCATTTCCCCACTCGGCCGTCATATTTATAGAACAAAAAAAGGTGCATTTGTTTTGTGTAAATCAGATATTTATTCATTTGTCATGTCATCCGGCTTATTCATTCTTCTTGTGAAATTACCCAAAATAGTTCAAAACAACACTGGGAATGATACGGAGAGGACTGTTAGATATCATGCAAATGGAAAACGGCACCACCTGAATACGTGGAAAGGGGATGAATCGTCCATTCCATTCCAGTGGTTCTTTTCCAGGTAATGGCACACGACATGTATTTCAAAGCAGCATGCACCATACTGAGGGGTCCATCATGTCAGTGAGCTGAAATCTTGCAGAAGACTTGCAATCTTGCAAACAATATGTACCAAGTGCACTTGGTGTTTTGCAACTTTTTTGCAACGAAAAAAAAAAAAAAAACGGAGCCAGAGAGAAGTGAAACTACTTTTGGGGTTGAGCTGCTGGAGCAGCTGGAAAGGAACATGTTCCAGGGTTCATGTAACAGGAACATAATAATGGTACTTCCCCATTTTTTGCACTTGAAGTCATTTAATTGTAAACACCAAGGCTGCTGCTGCAGAGATGGATGGTGTCGATAAAAATCTATAACATGCAGGAAGTAAGAGATAATGTTTATGTTTCCAAGTGTCATTCTGGGACTGGTTGACTCGTAGCTCATAATTCTTCAGAAAACTCTATATACAGCAGCATCTTTACTTCCTCATTCTGACAATGACACATTGTGGCTGTTTCCTGTTTTATTATCATTAACAGAGCAGCCTGACATCAAGTTAAAAATGGGAACGGTACCATCACAATCAATAGGTCAGTTATACACAATACATATAACAATTGTTGCCACCATGATCAGAGGAATAGACGTTTTCCATCAATGTGAATCCTGAACTTCCACACCAACCCTCCCGTGAAGACGAGGGTGTCTTTGACTTTTCAGTTTATTCTGATGTGCAGCCAGGCTGGTTCCTCTGAGAGGAAACCTCGCTGGGGTTTGAGTGCAGCCAGCACCCAGGCCTGATGTTGTTCTTTCTGCCCAACAGAGGCAGAGACGAGCCAGATATCGCCCCATAAATTGGACCCGCTGTGCGTTGGACTGCTCTCACTTCCCACATCATTCCGACCCACTCGCCACCTGAACGCAGCACCTGAAAGTACATCACAAAAGTGTTTGTTTTGGGGTTTTATTTTTGTTCAGATGGACTCAAAACACTGACTTATCACACTTACACATTGTACAGTAGATGTACCGTCGACATTGTGTTAGTGATGGGAACTGCAGCTCTTTGAGTCACATTTACATCGTTATTTTTTCTTTTTCTTTTTTCTTTTGCCTTTTTGGCCGGACGGCAGAAATGTGGCCACGGCTTGGTTGTCATTATTGTTGGAACGCTGACGTCTCATCCAGGCCACTTGCTCCGTTGGAAGCTGTGTTTTTAAGTGGTGGTTGGGTGAAGTTCTGCTTGTTGACCTTGCTGGAAATTATATTTTTGATTTGCAAATATCACACATTGCTGAGTTTCCACTTTGGCTCCTTTTCTGTGTGACTGTGATGTACTCTCAGAGCTCATGTGAACGGGACGTGAGGCGGCCGGAGGGAAAAAAAAAACCCAGCTCTCAACTTTTTTTTCTTTTTTTAAATCTGGCTGTTCACATGATCTTTAAAACTTGTGTTCCATGTCAGATTGTTGTCTGAACTAATGTAATGAGCAATAACAAGCTACACAGAAATGAATGAAACAAGCAGAATTTCTTTTCTCTAAAATCACGTGATCAGTATTGTTTTTTTTTTCTTTACAAGCTAAAACAATGACCAAAAATTACATTCTGAGGCCATCGCACCGGATGAGTTTCAGTGACTTTCCATCCCTCATCAGGTTTTATTTATCTTCTGGCCTTGGTGCACATGAGAAATGTACTTCACTAATCTGTCAGCATCTCCTTGGCTAAGTAACCTCCCTCAAATTTGTAGACTTTTGCTGAATGTTGACATGACCACCATCAACTTCATGACAAGGCACATGACGACTGGGCCGCGTCCAGTTCCCTCAGACTGGAGATGACAAATCGTCACAGTCTGATTATACTTTTCAAAGCGAGAGAGGGCTGGGATCTATTCTGCCGCATATTTCATACGTGTGTCTGCCAAGAGGGCAACACAATCTCTCATCCCTCTGGCAAAATTAATGTTTATGAGTGTTTTTAATGGGCTGCCTCAGACTTGGGCTTTTTTTAAAATTATGCCAGTGCTACCAGAGCCTGTGAAATGATTTCAGAGCAAATAAAGGAAGCCTTATGTTCTACCACCTTTGGCATAATTGAGAGCAGCTCCTTTCAGCAAGTCGTGAGTTGTGGCGATGATGAAGAGGCTTCATTAATGGGCTTTTATGAAACGGGTGTGGAAGGTTTGACATTTCAGAAAACCTAGAAAGCTCTTTTTTTTTCTTTTTTTTTTAAGTTTGCTGGAGAGATCGCATGTGATTAACAGCGCCTACACGTTGAGACATTTGTCCTGTGGAAGATCTTTATGACTTGTGATATTTATGATGAAAACAGGAAAGGGGGGGATGTGGGACACTGGATACCGCAGGTACAGTATGAGATATTAGCAGATTTCCTTCAAAGGACAACTGTTAAAGTTCGGGTTCCTGGCGAGTCCGAGGTTTTCGTTCAGTCTTTACCCTTAATTTGGATGGATGTATATATGTGACCTACATTATCTACTCAATGTTTCTGCGCTGCAGATCAGCGGACTGACACAGATGGCTGCCCGGCACCACAACGGCCATATATACTGAGAACACCTTTTAACAATTGCTGTGATTTGTCATGTCGCTACATGAGGCGACACGCAGAGTCGAACTTGGAAAGCAGCAGATGTCCATGCACGGAATCTTGTCATCAATGTTTGTTTGTTTCCCCCCCACATAAATGGTGACCAGCCTTTGATTACTGGTAACTGTATATGATGTAACCCTCTGTTACTGTTACAGACTCCCTGCGCCTTCTTGAATCACATGAGGCTGAGCAATCATTTCCTCATCTGAGCAACTGTACACTACTAAAGTTCAGGACGGGCGGTTGTCACTGCTTGTGCTTGATTTTTGTGTCAGTCGTGACACATCGCTGACAGTTCCAGCGTGAACTGACCCAGACCCAAACTCTGTGACTCCACAGCCATTCTGAGAACACTGTGATTCCTACACAGGCTATTTCCTGGAAGCAGATGTTTACTCCGCACAGGCTAAAGGTGAGAGCGGCCCCCAGCTGTGCACTGTGTGTGTGTGAGCCATGAGGTTCAGCATCATCAATAACTGATTATTAGCTCACGGCATCAGTTCCTGTTCTTCGCCGTCATAGGACGACGGAAACAAATTATTATTATTACTTCATGTGAATGTGTGTGAATCTCCACCCATCTAAACCATAAAACTGTAAAATAAATAAATGGAAAAAATGGTTTCGTTAAGTTCCTGTATGTCGAGTGTGTGTGTGTGCGTGTGTGTGTGTGTGTGTGTGGGGGGGGTCCAAATCTGATTTGGACTGAGGGGTGATTCTCTGAATAACAAGGAGGCAAATATTCACATTGGTCGGCAGATCGAGGGGAAGTTCAACTTGGGCTTCTAGTCATAACAGGAATTATTAATTTTAATCACCAAGTAGAAGAAACAATAGCGTTTGTCTCGTTGACACTGCGTGTTTTGAAAACTGTCGACTGTCCGAACCCAAACTGACGCAGAAACACAGAAAACAATACGCGTCACTGGTGCTCAGGTCTATGGAGGAGCTTCTCCAGAAAGGGAATCCTGACCTTTCCAACATCCAAACATCTTCCCAGAAACTGTGCATCAAACCTTTAAAACGTCTTTTGGTTTCAAATCCGTATCTTCACTTTGCTTGGAAGAACAACAACTTTTCCCCGCAGACGCTTTACATCACGTCTATAATCTGAAACTGAACAGTGCGAATCTTTGCACAGTAGAAGAATAACGTAAATGATTTGCGAGGCGTTACATCCATTCAATAAAAGTCTAAAACTACGACTCCTGTTTGTTATCATTAGGACATTTCAATAAGGACGTCGACTGACTTAAGGAAACTGTGTGCGTTGGCCATGGCCTCGCTTTTTTTCCCCCTTTAAAAAAAAAAAAAAAAAAGTCCAGAGAACCTCCTTGTAGTCAAGTCAAGAGATGAAATGTTGCATCAACGTCAATGGATGTATGTGTACTTGCAGCACCCCTCTGAGAGGGTCTGGGGGCCCTTTATCACCTTGCCGAGCTGTTGAGCAAAAATAATGCCCGCTCTGTTATCCTCATCACCGACGCAGAGCCAAAGTCTGAGGGGATATCCTGTTGGCGAAGTAAACGCATTCATCCTGCCTGCGGCGGTTTTGGTGACACAAGATTTACAAAATGTTCCACCCGTCTTCACTCATGTCTTTACAATCCCTCGTTTTACAGAGCGATGGGTCTCAGATCGTCGTCAACTGAGAAAACAAATAACGACGGTCTGTTTGCAGCCAACGCGAACACAAAGACCAACACCAGCAGGGCTGTTCTCACTTACTCCGGCAGCCTGGGTTTTATGGCCACACGCTACTTTTCATGATGAGAGAGAGAAACAATCTTAGTTTAATTCAAATATATTTACGACTCTGGGGTGTTTTCATTTGAGTTAAATGCTTCTTTCTGTTCTGATTACAAAGTGTCATCGTGGGGAGAAATGTCAAACTTTTCCGTTTGGACAGACTTCTACCTCCTTAACAGTGACTTGTGTCCTGTGTCATATTTAATCCAGTTTAAGCATTAAAATGAAGAGAACATCCCCAGTAAGTTCAGAAAGCCGATTACTCACCATCCAACTCAATGACTTAAGCAAAGTTTTAAAGCCACTATGAAGCGATTCTGCGGGCTGTGTAAGGAGGAACCATTAAGTAGTTGGAGTAACTCAAAACGTCCACTAACCATAATACACTGTGTGGTTTTCTGATTTCTGGAAAAGTGAAGTACTTGAAAACAATCGCATTTGAAAAAAAAAACACCTTCAAAAAACTCTTCCACTTCATTCCTTCTCTTTGTGGCAATAACTCCACTGCTGCAAAAAAAAACAAACCTCAAAACAAAACAAACAAAAAAAACACAATTGACGACTTTATTTCCGAATCATGGAGCTGCAGCCTTCGATCCCAGCAGGAACCTTGTGTCTGACCCAAGCGGGCTGCTGGTGAAGGTCATTTCATACCAGCAAAGGCAGTGACATTAATGAAGGAAAGCAGAGGAAGCCCGTCCACCGGCCACCCAGGTTTTCCAGGGGTCTGCCGAGCCAGTGAAAGTGTATCTTGGACAAGTCACCGGGCTGCTCTTGCATTTCCTATTATTAATATTTTGCAGGCAACTCTTTAAATCATACCTGTGGTTAAGGGAGGGGCCAGCGGGCCGCTCTAATTTACGAGGAGCTCTGCTCATTGTCTGCCTTCCTCCCTGACTGGCTTCTCTGTCATGTTTGCCGAGCTTGTCACGATAAAACCGTTCGTTTTGTTCTTGAGAATTAAGGCATTCTCATTGGAAGGGGGGGGCTATTCCAGGGCCGTAACTATAACATACTGTATACTGGACATTAATCTGGCTTCAAATCTGTTGCTACTATTTCGACGTGAGCGCCAACATTTTCTTTAACGTCACTGCTGCCGCGGATGACTATGTCTCATCATGGAAATATGCAGACGCACAAGATTTAAGAGCAGCGTCTACAACGCTGTTAGACACCGGCTTTATGTTTTAAAAACCAGCGGAGGAATTCAACACAACATGAAAACAAACGACATCCAAAAAAACACAGATTATTCTGTGGAGGAATTTCAAGGCTGAGGAGACATTTTCAACACGATCGAGCTTAATAACACGCGGCGCGTAAAGTTTATATATACAGACATTCGATGCACAAATTAAAGTCATGAGGCTTGTGATCGCTATGCGCACCAGTTGACGTCCTATGCCAGTACAAACTGATTTCCCCTGGAAATATTTCAGTTGTTATCGTTCCCATGCTCTTGTTTCACAACTGAGACTTTAATTCTGACAATTTACCACAGTAGCTTTGCCCATAAATGATTAATCTTCCTCTGGAGCTAAGTAGATGTTCTTTTTTCTTTCTTTCTTTTTATTTTTTTATTCCCCGTTTTCAAAACTGGCTGCCATTATAGAAATATGCTGAGCAGAAACCACTCAGGGAATATCAGGTGCATCTTTTGTTTAATACACTAAGTCCGTTCATACTTGTTCATGTTATCATATGGACCTTAATCCCATTTCCACAAATTAGATTTCTGTCCCTCTGGTGAGTTAATCCTGCAGCACAGAGGGAGGCTGAAACTGCCTGTGGAAACCTCAAGTGATTGCTGCAGTCAGTCATTTCTGAGTTTCTGGCAAGTTCCCGGCGAGGATGTGACGACTCCCACTGGCGACGACCGGAGCGCAACTGTACGCTTTCACGAAGCAGAAACACCTGAACTCAACAAGACATCGGAAGTCGTACTACAGGTGTATTTGTCCTTATTCCACTTATTCTCATTTCTCCTTGAAACAAAAATATCCCAAAACAGTGTTGGTGATATACAAATGAGACCGTTGGATCTCACCTTCAGATGCAATCAAATGCCGTAATCCTAGTAACACTCTAATACCTTGATGGTATGCTGACGTCACAGATGGAGCATGTTGTACAATCCTTTCATATCCAAAGCGCATTGTCTTATAACAAGGAGAATTTGTAGATTTGTTCAAACCAATAAAGGAACTCGCCAAATTAGTACAGTTCTTCATCTTATTATTATTACTGTCACTATTATTGACTATTGGGTTTACCCAGGATGATGAAAAGAGGAAAAAAAAGAGGTGTTACCTGACACTTTGACCAAAATTAAAGCATTAAAAGTATCAAATATATTGAGTTTGCTGCACTTTGACTTGGCAAAATGTTGTTTGATACATCCACACATCAACGTTCCTAATGTCAAAAACCCACAAACAAAACCAACGTTACATGACGTTACTGAGTTTCCACTTGTACATTTGGCCAGTAAACATTTACTGACGTGAGCGGTCCACTGCTGCTGCTCAAACAATCAAAAAATTCCTGTATGTTTGCAAACACCATCAGTCAAATCTTTGCAGACCGATGAGCGACAACGGTCGGTTTGGCGGCAGCTGTGTGCGTGTGGATGCTTCATGTGGAATGTGCCAGTAAAGTGGAGCAGCGGAGCATCTGTGTGTGAACATGTTTGGATTCACAGCCATCAGAGTGCATGAGGTCGAATGTAAACACACACACACACACCAGGAACCAACAGTAACAATAATCGCTGCATGAAAGCTTCAATGGTCCACATTTATTAAAGGTTATAAAACTCTAAGTACATTTTGAGACAGATTCATCTCCAAACAGACGGTTAAAGGAATGTTCAAACAAATTTGGTGAAATCCATCAAATCAAAACCGTTTTGGTTTTTTGTTTTTTTTTTAGGTTTTATTTGGGCCTCTGGTATCGCTCATCTCTTTTGGAACATGACAGTAATTACAGCCATCGAGGAGCTCGTCTGGAGCCATCAGCCAAGAGTGCAGAGAACTGCTTCTCCTCATCTCGTCCTACAGTGACTTCTGACTTCACAGCTCCGTTTGTTTTAACACAGCCTGAAGTATGTTAACGGCGATTATCGCAGACAGGCCGGATTTATCCCAGGTTGTCTCTCCCTCATCTAATTCATGCATTGAGTTCACTATTAACGGGGAGGATGAACCTATAAACAAGGTAACGTATTAGCCGGGGGAAGGAATGTGTGCGTAAAAGAGAAGGGAGTTCTCCTCCGTCTGTCGTCATGTCAGTGATACGTGAAATTATCTTAAACTGCAACCACTTTATAAACAAAGCTCAGTTTGAGGAACATGAAGCATGAGATTGTATGTACAGTAAATGTTCTCTGTCTCTAGAATTAAAGGACCATTTCCAGAATTGGATGCATGAGCTGGGTTACTTGTGGGGGAAAAAAATGAAACGGAGACAGTTATTTTAACAAACTTTTGTTTTTGTTCCCAAACTTATCATTTGAAATCCAACAATCCAGTCACATCCTGGTACTTAACCTCCAGCTAATGTTGAACGCTGGTAAAGTATCCTCCTCCCCCCGGTTGTGACACTGCAGGCAAGTTCTCAGACAGTCCAGATCTTTGACCTTTAACCTTCTCCAGAACTGTCCAGACCGATATTTTATGTATTATTTAGCTTAAAGAGTGTAAGAGAATCAGGTTGCCGGCATGTTCTGGCAGATCTCTTCTGTGAGCAACTAAAAGGAATAATATTGGTGGGAAAAAAAAGATTTGATAAAAACAAAAAAAGAAGAAGAACAAGAGGTCTCGTTTTGCAAACACTTGGAAATAACTATTGGGATGATCC
This sequence comes from Centriscus cristatus, assembly GCA_037832705.1. Lineage (NCBI taxonomy): Eukaryota > Metazoa > Chordata > Actinopteri > Syngnathiformes > Centriscidae > Centriscus > Centriscus cristatus. The sequence continues at coordinate 1,479,073 of JBBMJM010000003.1, read as the reverse complement.
GTGATAAGTTGGCCTTTGTTGGACACCAGAGAAGAAAAAACCCCAGCGCCGAGCAGCACTTGGCAAGTTCATCTGGACGGCGTTCCAGTTCCGTGGTTGCTTGAAAATGTTGTCACCCTTTTTTTTTTTTTTGTTTTTTCCTCCTCTTAAATATGAAACACTAAACACGTGTGTAAAACCATAGCACCTTAACAGCCATTAGATGAAAAGACAAATTACTCTTCTGCATAAAAAGAGTGGGATGGATTTGCGGCGCTCGTTACCGAGGTGTTGCTCTATTAGGTTTCAGGGTATTAAGTCCAATGATGTCAACTTTTCCCACGTGTGAGTGTGCTCCACCACGCACTCATTCAAAGGGAAATGGTGCAGCTAAATCAAATATAAACTCCTTATAATGATCCAATAAAACACGGGGCCCAGATAGAGGGGGAGAAAAAAAAAGTTCCCTCTGGAGAGAGAAATGTGCATAACATCAACAAAGGCGCTGTGAAATGTGAAATGAAGAAAGTGACCCCTCGTCCCGCTGCTCTCGCCCCGCTCCCATTCATCAGCTTCTCGTCTCCACTAAAAGCAGGTTTCACAGACGGTCGGCGCTCGTGCGGTAAAATATGTTCCACTAGATGGACACAAGTGTCGATGAGGTGGTATTTCTCAGGACCCTTGTCTTGCCGTTATCACAGGATGTGGAGCTGGGGAGCGTGAGGCAGCAGCGTGGGGAGTGCTGGAGCACCTGAAGCATGATTTACTTGACCTCGCTGTGCTGGAACTCACAGCCAGAGCCTCATTAATTCCCAGGGTCATTCCGTTCGGACATAAATTGGTTAAAAATTGTAATGCGTGGATGACTTCCAGACATACACAAAGAATTATGAAATCTCCGGGCCTTTACCCCGCCCTCCCTGACTCTCCTCATACCCACTCAAAGCATTTCCAAACCGCCGGGCGTAAATCACACAGGTCTGCTCGGAGGAGTCGCCTAATCCTGATCAGGGAGGAGGCCGACGGAACGTTTTGTGGTTATTAGGCAGCAAATGTGGCATTGTTTTATGATATTATCAACTGTGAACGATCTTGCTCTCCTATCCGTTCTGGAACCTTGGCCTGTCTTTTGTTTGGGTAAAAAGGAGCTGGAAGACCAGCGGGGCCGAGAGGGAAGCCCAATAAATTACACTAATGCACACGTTTAAAAGGGCTCATATTCCCGCTGGCCTGTTATCAAGACTACTCCAGTGAGAATGTAAACTACCTCCTCCCTTGGCCCAATATTTAATGTTATCGTCCTTTAAAACAACTCTGCTGTTTATGTTATCACAAATAGAGGGCAGATTATTTCGACTTTTCTCACTGTTGGCTATTATTTCCTCCCTGTATTTACTTGGCTTCGATCAGCCAGGCCCGGCGTTGTCTAACGGCGCTGCCGCTCTTATTATTTCAAGAGGATAGATGCCGGATTGTGTAAACAAAGTGAAGTCAGGGCTGGTGAATCACACCTCGGGTTTATAGAGGCCGACAGAAGGGGAGGATGCTCTATATGAGCCCACACAAGGAAAGCCGTGGAAAGGAAAACAAGCATAATCCTGCTGATAAAAGCGGGATTGTTTCAGCGTTTATTTGGACACGCAGTGCTTGGCGGAGGCCGGGCCCTAATGAGACAGCAGCCTGTCCAGACTGGATTCATCACCGCTGGATCGGGGTTATCACCCACCGCCGTGCTCCACTACTTTTAATCAGGCTCCTTCTCTGGTCACTCCCTATCTGCGGCGGTCCGTCTCTGCAGCCGTCGGCATCCATCAGGAGCAGCCGACAGGCGCAGGCAGCGCGGCTGAAGAGTGCATTAGTAAGTTATGGCCTCCTGGTTTAGCTTGAGTGTCTCTCATGGCGTAGAATGTCTGACAAGTGCATTTGAACAAAAGCATGAACTTCTTCTTCTTCTTCTTCTTCTTCTTTTTTTTTTTTTTTTTTTATGATTCAGATGCAGGAGCGGCTTAGTACGCGAAGACAGAACCTCCCGGAATC